>WBMV01004987.1:439036-618885 GCA_013396655.1 Campylorhamphus procurvoides
CAGGGCTGCTCTCGACCTGTTCATCCCAGCCTGGGTTGATAGCAGGGGTTGCCCCACCCCAGGTGCAGCACCTTGTGCTTGGTCTTGTTAACCCTCGTGAGACTCCCATGGGCCACTTCTCGAGGAGTAGGACGGCATCCACTGCTGCAGCCGAATTAGTGCTGGCTCCTTCTTCACATTTGTGCAGCAAATTCGGTAATTCTGTGACTGCAAGACCCTGGAAGATGAAGCAGACACAGCTGCAGGGTGACATAACTGTGGCCTTCCAGTACCTGAAAAACCAACAAGAAAGGCTATGGAGTGACAGGTGATGGAAGATGAAACTGAGGCTTTGCTGTGGCCATGTCTGTATGAAGGTCTATCAGATTTGGGCTCCTGTGTCTGGCTGCCTAAGCTGTAAAGCCTGAACTTCAGTGATTTGCCTGAAGTTACCTAACAATTGTATTGTGGAGCAAATAATTTAAATTGATATCTCCAAAGTTGGTATCTTCCCATTCCCTGTCGATACACTCATTAGGAGCTGTCTGAGGCAATAAGTTGGTACTTGCAGCTCTGTTAAAGCTGTTTGGAGTGTGGCAGCTTCCAGCGCGGTGCAGAGCAGGGGAGCAGAGTGAGAGCTGGGGCTGTGCCATTTCCAGCCTCACGCCAAGCACTACCAGGCATTTCCCTCTCACCTCTGAGGTCCTATGGGCTAAAGGCAGGAACTGGGGAGCGATTTTTTCCTCTTGCTTGTTCTCCATATCCTTTTTTACATATGGGAAAGTACAGATTTATGTGGGAAAAATACCCTTGGCAGAAGCTGCCTTGGCAGAAGGTAGCATTCCTATCTTTGAATCCAGTTTCTGATAACGTTGTCTTATATTTATATTAAAGATGACTCATAATCTTGCTGCACTGTCTGTACCATTTTCAAACCTATCAGTTTCTTATAGGTGCTTTTCTTTCGTTTTTGATATTATTGTTAACGCATTTTTATTAAGGAATCTATAGAGCTCACATCAGGCTGTTTCACAGTAGTATTCCTAATCTTCTCTGTAAAATTCACTCTGTGGATGTTTATCTTCTGGTAATTCAAACTTGCTTTCCTCTTCCAACTGTCTGCTTTTTGAATTATCATAATCTTGATTCAAATCCACCTGGTTATCAGTTGACACAAACAGGTTTATTAAGGTGTCTTATTCTCTCTGTCTGACAGATCTCATATTTAGTAATGCATTTTACTCCTACCTTATTGATCAAAACCTCCTTTTGAATAATTCATCTTTTTCTGCTCGTTTTCAGAGCTTGTTGCTCAATTGATTTAATAGTTCATTTTACATTACAGTATTTGTAACCAGAATCTCTTATGTTCTAATGTAGTTGTAGGGAATACCTCAACATTCCCTTCTAACCAAATCAGTATTTTCTGAGTAATAAATATGCCTGTCAGTGTTGTTGTAAATGAATTTTCCTTCTGAAGGTTTCTGGCACTCTGCTGTGAAGTTTTTTACTTGCTTTAAAGTACCTAGAAAGCAGCCACACCTTTTAAGGCACAAGAGTTTTAGGCCTGTGATTTCCCAATCCCCAGCAAGTATTTTGAGAGGAAACTGCTGTATAATATCTGAAATATCTACATCATCTGCAACATCTGTATTTTTTACAAATATGCTGGTAGAAAAATATGCCAGGCATGGATCTCACCTGGGCAGATTAGAGATAAGTAACAGCTCTTTTGTAGCCATTCTGAGCCTGCCTTTTTGTTCCTCATTCCCAGAGGAGTCTGCTTTTGCTCATTGCACTTGGTAAAATTGGCAGAAAGTGTTAATTTGTTTACATGTGTTTATACAGGTGGGTACAAGTCATCTTCCATGCTACAGCACAGAAAAGCAGGATAAAATAATCTACACTGAAGGGTTTTTCAGTAAAGACTGTGGGTTTTTTTAATGTGAATTATACTCTGGTGCCCTCAAATCACAAAATATGATTTCCCTGTTGTTACCCCAATGAGTGTTTGAGGCAAAAATTTAGGGGTCTGATGTCAGTGTGACTCTGGAGCTGTATGGTAACTTCCAGCTTCAGAGCTCTGTTTCTTGGCTCCAGCCCCAGAGCTGTGTTAAGGTTCAGGTGCACAGGGGAATTGCACTCAGACATTCTGAGCTCTTGTAAAATGCTCAGCTTTCCTGAAGAGTGCAGGCTGAGTGCTCAGGTATAGAATTCCTATTTCCTTCTCATGGAGCTCCTGTCTGTGGACTGAAGAGCTGCCTTGTGTCCCACATCACTTTGTGGTGAGCACTGAGGGCAGCAGAGCACACAGGGAGGGACTAGGAGTCTCCTGGGACTCCTTTTGCATCCTCTGCCTCCACTTCCACAGTGGGAAATGTGGCCTTGGGGTCTCAGGAACAAGCATTGGACTTTGCCCTATGTATTTATCTCATTCATGAATGTGTTAGGCTCACAGAAGTCTTTCTCATACCCACTGGCATGATGAGGGACCTGGAGAATTGTGCCTTCTACCTAACATGTCCTAGTGATAAACAGTTTCCATTCACCATTTTAGGCATCTGCAGGCTTTGGCTGACTCCACAGGGCTCACTTGCATGACATTAGACACTCATTGGACTTGGGGATTTGTGTTTCTTTTCATGCACTCTCGATTGAGGTGAGTTGGTATGGCTGACCAAACACCAATAGATCAGGATGTCTTGCCCTAAAAAAGCCTCAAGTTGGGTGCTCTGATGTGACACAGAGTTTCCCAGAGCTTAAAAGAGGGTCTTTGTAAATTAGCAAGACTAATTTAGTACATAAGCAGCTGTGTGGGTATATACTGTACTTTATAAGGTACAGCAAAGGTAGAATGGAAGTGGTTGCAGTTGCTCTTATAAACTCACCAAATGGAAGGTAGAAATGTTGTTTGAGTTAAAGAGCAGCATTGGCACCAGAACTGAAATGAACTTTCTGGAAATAAATTTAATTTGATAATGAGAAAGTTGCTAAACACTGGAGTGGTGAGGTTTTGGGCCAACTTTCCATTTAGCGTAGGTGGGACAAGAAATCAATTTATTTCTAAGATGGAACTTGCTAATTTACGAAGGTTTTATATTGTTTGGTTGCCTGTGATAACAGGGAATTGCATTTGATGACCCAGGAGGTCCCTTCCAGTCTTGCTTCTTATGAATATGCAATCATTATGAAAATAAAGCTTCTAGTGTGCTTCACTGGTTGCAAAATCCTGTCTGTAATAACCCCAGGAACCTAGCTGGAAATAATTAGCAGAATTACCAGTTACAATCTGAAGACATGCAAAGCTGAAGCGACTGAAGGAACAATATGAAGAGTTTTTTACTCTCTGGATGTAGGTGGCAGAATTGTGTATGATGCACTTCCTTGAAAGGCGAGTTGCTATTAAAGCAATTGGCTTTATGTCCTTTACTTCCATTTACAACAGAACATCTCGTACAGAACTACACATTCTCTCTTCTATTGTGCTGCATTTTTAGCTATCCAGCCCATTCTTCGGTGCTGTATATTTAAATAATTGGCAGTAGAAATTGCTGGCATTTACCGAATATCCAGAATTAACTTGCCCAAGATTTCCTTCTCTGCTAGGAAAGCGTGCACTCCTTGCTGTTGCAGTAGTCAGTGGCTCCCGAGTGACCTTCTGCTCCTCAATTCATGCCTTTCAGATGGCTGCCTCACTTGTGCTTCTGCTGCTGGAATATAGATCATCCCAGGCTTTCTGGGGCTGCTGGCTGTATTTCTGAGCAGATCAGGCCAAACAAAGCAATGCTGCTGGAAATCCAGATATGCTCTGTAAAGCATCATCAAAATACTCACAGTAAATCACAGGACTCTGTGCTGTGCTACAAATCCTGTGATTCAGGGTGTCAAAAAGGAACTATTAGGCTTCCAACTTGGGATAAAATAATCACAGGAAAATAGGTGGATCTGTCAAGTTGTTAAAAGATAATGCTGAAATATGCAGCAATCTGCTCAGCAATAAGTCTGTCAAAGATGGTAAATATTAGTCTAGAAAATGGGAAAATAGACCTTTTTTTACATTAGCGCTTGTGAAAATAACTTGTATTTGACTTTGCATTTTAATATTTGCATCTTTAACCCACACTGGAAGGTTAGAGCCAAAGAAGAAAAAAAAAAGAAATTATGTTAAAAACAAATGCAAAACACACACACGAAGAAATCCCAACAACCTTAAGTCCCTGCTGTATGACCTTGTGGAAGACAAAGGCAAAGAAACTGTTTGCATTAAGGAAAAAAAATTACTTAGGCAAATCCAGTTGTAGTTTAAACAAATCTTTAAGGTTCATTTACAGTACAAAATCCTAATGGCCCTAGAGACCTGACACGAAGGAATGAAAAGTTTCAGCTTCTTCCTGCAAAATTACAAAGTCACCTTATCCATTATCAATTGCTATAAATCTCACCTAGAAGATGGTTAAAATAGTGACGTGCAATGGCAAAAGGGTGACCAGTCACACCATATTTGGACAATTCAGGACTCAAACTGTACAATATGCAAACACAAACCATACATTTTCAGTTTTCTAGTATCATGATGGAATCCACTTAAGAAACAGCGTCTCTGCTTTTGGGATTGCTCATAATTGGACAGTCTCACAAACGAAAGGAACATTTGTGGTGCAGCATTGCTATTACTTGGTGCTCAAGGCAGACACTTTGCCTGGGCAAAGGGTGATGGAAACTGAAATAAGGAGTAGTCAGGTGAGATGAGGAGTGACATGCAGTTGCTGGAGGTAGACTGTAGGCAAGAGTTATCTCTATGAGTTTAACCAAGTTCCAGAAGATCTGGTATGGGTAGTGGATGCTTGAGGTAGCAGCAACTGGGATCAGAGGAGTCCTTAGGACTGCTGTCTGTGAGAGGTGTCCTAGAGGGTATTCCTGGAGTAGGAGAAAAGGATATATTCATGGATTTATGTGTGCACAGTGCTCTGGTGTCTGCTTGAAGAAGCCAAATTAAGCTTAACTGGACTTGACTTTGCAAACTGAATGATGTGTCACAGCAGTGTTTTACATGCAAGAGAGATATGTAAGCTTAGTTTCAGTTAGATTTCTGGGTGGTTCAGGGCAGACGATTTATTTAAACAGTGCTCTTTCATCTCCCTTACGTTGGGGCTCGCTGCTGCCTCCAGTGAGCCCCCTCTCAGGGCAGTTTGTCCTTCTGCCTCCTACCAGCTGTGGTGTGATCCAAGATACATATCTCTGTTGTAAATGTGTTTTATGTGTAAGATGTGGTTATAGCGTGAGCTCCTGAATGTGTTTCTGTGTACTTGTGGCAAACAGCTCTGCTGGTTTGTGGCACTCACAGTCTGTAGCAGATGTCCACCTATGTAGCCTCTACAGATGCTGCTGACAGCTTAAAAACTGATGTAGTCTAAAGATAATTAAATATTAAGTCTTGAATAGTCTCTAGTATCCTATTGAACTACCATGATATATTTGCCTCTGTTTACTGCTGTGCACTAAGCCAGATGCATTTCATCATTCTGATCCTTTTCACACAGCTTTTCTCCTATAATGCAGCTTCACGTGTAAGCAGTTGTGTTAAGCAGCAGCCCTACATGCTTCCCATCTGGATTTGCCATAAGAACAAGCTACATGCAATAAATGCATCTCTGCTCTTAAACCAAGGAAGAGCAATTGCAGAGACATTCTGCAGTCACCTGTTGGAAAAAATCCATCCAGGGTATTCATAATTCCTTCAGCTTTTCATGACTGCTCCTTGCTGCCCCCTCTTCTTTAATTATCTGCTAGGTTTCCTATCCCTCGCTGTTTTCCCTTGCACCTTTTGTGTAGCTTTATTTATTGTTACAGAATTGTATGATCCTGCATGGCTCCCTGAAACTGTTTTACACAAAACCTATGGCTTCAGTTCTGCCAGAACCAGAGACATTTTGCAAATGTGTCAGTTTTAGGGACCCCCTGAAGTTACTCCCCAGATTGCTTTGCTGGGGAAAAGCAACAGGGGGAAGGCAACATTGCCCTTGAAATTTCTAGCTCTATCTGGTCTTTCACCAGCTGCCTCTCAAACATGAAGTGAAGCTTCTGCCTTGGTGCAGCTGATAGTCAAGTGTCTTGATATGAGTGTCTGCAGCAAAGCAGCCTCTTTCAGGAGGGAAAGAAATGACAACCAAAGGCTGAAAAGCAGGCTGCGTGACAGAGAGCTAGATACATAATATCAGCTAAAGTCTGGGGTAGTTTTTCCTTTTTTTTTCCTCTTCTTTCTGCCTTAAGGGACAGAACTCAGTTCTGCTGGTTCCTTGTGCAGTCCACTAGACAGCAGTGTCCAACAGTGTATATTCATTATTCACTATAAATTGAAAAGTTATTCTAATTAGACAGTGCTGTAATCCTCCTGCTGCTTTGGATCAGATGTCTTCCAGTGTAAACAAAAACCCATCAGACTTGAAGAAGTGGGTCAGATCAAGAGACATCACAGTGCATTATAGCATAATCCACTGGAATTGGTTCTAAAATGGTGCCTCTTGGTGGGGGAAGGGGACACTGGACTACAGCCTACACTTTGTAAAGGTCACTGTAGTGGAAAAGTGTAAAAACTGTTCATGTCATGTTTTCTTGTTTCAGGGCATACTGTAGGTGCTGCATTTATACAAGGAACCCCATGCCTTTCATGTGCTTTGCATGTCAGTGCTGCACAAAAATTTGAGTGAAATATCCTTTCAAAAGTCCATTTGCAGAGCAATGAAATGAAACCATCTTAATCTAACAGTATGTAAAAGTGTATAAATTTGGCAGTGACATATGGATGTATAATTGTACAGCTTATGTACTGCTTTAATGAGGTATAAAACTTGTCTCAGAAATGCAGCTATGCAGTGACTTTCATTCCACAAATCCATCAGAACAGCATATAAATGAAAGCATATTCTTTCCACAGTGTTTGGAAGACATTTGTTAAGCATTAGCACCAGTTGTCATACGGTTCAGAGCATCCCTGTAAGGCCTGAGAGTGCTCCATTTGCCCTACTTGGACTTACTCTCATTGAACTATTAACTGATATGATTTAATATTTCTGTCAAATGTCAGACTCTCAGGCTGACAGGACCACCTTGGATGTGGGGAAATTTGGTGCAGGCTTTGCTCTCTCTGGTTTGGAAAGAATTTGAAGGGGATGCAGGAACAGGCATGAGCACATCTGCAGGGAAGCAGAGGCAGAAATAGAAGCCCAAAGCACCAAAAGAATGTACAAAATAATAGAGGTTTTGATCTGCTGGAAGTGTGGATTCTGGGGAGAGAGATCCTGAAGACTTCTGTCTCCAGACTGTTTGCACAGCTCAGCTCTGTAGGTGAGGGATCCCTTTCCACAGTCCACATGTTGCTCACAGTCCCACGTGTATGGCAGACAGTGAACAACCCTATGGGTGAGATGGGTGAAAAGGTGCTTTTGTCTGTAGGTAGCTGGAATTCAAAGGTGATGGAAACCAGCCACATATACCTTGAAGATTTACAGTGGTGAACTGGGGACATTCAAGGTTCTTACTTAAGATCAGCACCATGGATAGATGAGCAGACCAGTAAGAAAAACTCAAGAGTTTTAAGAAGTGTGAAAATAAACTTTGCATCTTGCCTGATTTTTTTCAGTTTATAAAAACAAACCAACCAAACAACCCCCCCAAAACCAAACAAAAGCATACCCCCCAACCCCTCCCCACCTATTCCTTGTTGCATTTCTTCATAAGTATTTTCAGCCAAATCTTTTTTTGTTCATTTGTTAATGGTTTAGCAAAAGGCAATGGAATGCCTTTCCAAAGCTGATCAGGGTTTCATTTTGTACTTTATCAGCATGAAGTAGGTAATCTGAGCCTTTTCATCTCTGGGTACTCATCTGTGCTCAAGAGAAATCTGTTAATTAGAGCCTTCTCTCAATATGGATTTTCTTTCTTTCTGTGTGTATGTGAGTGGAATCAGTGTTTTAACAAAACAACCAAGTAAGTTTGTATTAAGTGCTCTGTGGCACCGCTGGATTTGCAGACACAGAATGCAAGCCTGTTGCTTTTTGTGTTGGGAGGAAGGCTCTGCCTTTTCTGTGAATGAGAGAATTGAGTAGAAGAACAAAGAGCAATTTCATACCTGATTATCTGCCAGTATCCTAAGTCCAGTATGGAATCAATAAATCTGGCATCTATTTTTCCCAGCTACTTGTTGAGAGAATGGATTGTAGTGGTTATATCAGCCTAGGATTATCAGTATGTTTGAACATGTCATATGCAAGCTTTTGGATTGTCTTTGTGGCCTCCAAGAAATGTATGAGTAATAAGGGAAATATAGAATGCCATAAATAACCCCTTTTTCAAATGGGTCCTGAATAGAGCTTTAGTTCAAATATAGAGGATCATGAGTACTCCATTGTCAGAATTAATGTTATGTCTTTTATGTATGTAATGACTATCACAGTAGAGAGATGATGTGCAGATGTTACAAAAAATAATAATAATAAAAGAGGAAATGTGAACATCTCTATCAATAAAAATATCCAAAAAATCGATCAATGACTGAGCATAGTCCAGCAAAAACTAGAGGGACCAAAAGAGGTCCATCTTTCCACAAGTGAAAACAAAACTATACAGAAGATTTGTTAGCATCTGTTTCGGATAACAGGAGACTTGGAAAGGAGTTTGAAGTGATAAAACAGACACGCAAAAAGTACTGCATGGATGATCCTACAACTGCCTATAAGATTTAAAAGTTTATCACTATAATAGCTTTTCCACAATGGACTGATAAAAAGCAACTTGAGAACTTTACTGATGCAATTTGAGAAAATGATCGAAACAGTAAAATTGTGTTAAAACAACATGGAGTTTAGATAAATGAGTTAACTATCCTTTGGACATTTGCAGATAATGTACTTAAACCAAACTCTATGAGAAAAAAGATTTTATGGAGAATCCTAGTAACAGTGCATGTGACTAGGTGGTATTATGGTATTGTATATAAGTAGATGTATTTTTCCTTCCAGTGCAGATTCCTTAATGCTAAGATTCATTTCTACATTCTTGGGCTTATTTTACTGTAATTTTACCCTTTTGCAATCTTGCTTGTAATCTATTATAGTAAGTGTCAGGCCATCTTGCTTAGTTTTCAAATTTCAATAGAAGATTTCCATTGTTTATGTCAATGGACTTAGGGGAAATTACATTCCCCTGCTCGATTTTTTTCCTTACAGCTGGATTACTGAGAGCAGTCATCACCTCCAGGCACTTAAAATTTTAACTCAGTATTTTCTTAAATACTGGGGTCATGTCTTTTGGCTTGAAAATTCAAATTTAATTGGGTTTCAGGTCGTGTCAAATTCAACAGTGACAATGGCAGGGGTCCAATGTATGAGGCACACATGAAGCCTGTCTTAAATACCTCAGCAATGATTTAAGGTTGCATTCTTTTCAGATAATTGGGTCGTGGTGAGCTGGCAATAGTATTAATTCTTGCCAACTTAAAACTTTTCTTAAATATGGTACACAATATACAAGGGATAATGTGATAGAATATAACCTACATGAACATAAGGACAATCTTTTTTCTGTAAAGATAATCAAACGCTGGCACAGCTTTCCTGGACAGTTTTTGGATTCTTTCTGCATAGAGGTATTCAAGTCTCAGTTGGACACAGCTCTGAACAACCTGCTGTAGCTGGCCCTGCTCTGAGCAAGGAGCTTGGACGAGATGATCTCCACAGGTCCTGTCCAACCTCAGCCTTTCTTTGATTTTGTACTTGCAAGATGCTTACAGTGGTTTTGTTAGACTGGGCCTTTCCATGCCAATTTTCATCCTGAAGTGCATTTTGATGACAGTTTCAAGTCCCAGTAAGAGGTTTGTAGTGGAAGTGCTGACAAAACCTTTCCTACAGTGGTACAAATGTGTCACTGTTACATGTAACAAGAACGTGGAACGAGGTCTAGGGTTAGGGACTGACCTATAACTCCTGCGTGACAAAGCATTAGGAATGGCTGTAATGAGCACTTTTCAGTAGCAGTCCCCTCTGATTTTCTACATCATATAGCCCTTTAATGTCTGCTTTCAATTTCCTCTTAAATTAGTAGGACATCTATTTCATATAGAACATCTGTTTCATAATGTATTTGATCTGATTTTCTTATGCTTTCAAAAATTATGAAAAGAACCAGCTGCACCTACTTTTATTTTGGTGGTTCTAGGATTGCATTTGATTATTTGTATGGGGATGCATTTTCCTTGTGGAGAGGTTGCCCCCTATGTACAATATCTGCTATTTCAAACTCTAAGGGAGCTTAATTTTTGAACTTAGACATACTTTTTTTTTCTCTTTTCTTTTTGTTCCCCTTTTTCTCTTTTATGTCATACTGGGTGGGGTTTGGACCCAGGAAACTATTTCAGAGACAGATGTTCAAACCTGGCAAATATTCCCCCCTTCCCCTCCCACTTGGGAACTGCTACTGCATTAGAAGAATAAGAGGAGAAAGAGGATATTGCTGTTCTATATTTCATATTGGAGGTGGTTTCATTTCTGTGCTGAGAACAGTGATTTGATGTTGCCTGAATGTTATCCAATGGACCTAACTCTGCAAGTTGCTGTGCACTCATTTCCCATCAATTTTATCAGCAGTTGGGACCCCTCAGAACTTTGAAGTCAAATTATGCAAGGCCTGGTGGGAACCTTTCTGGAGGAGGAGAAGTATTGTAATGAATCTAACCTATTTAATCTCAAACTCAGTGGGAGGAAAGTGGTTTGAACTGGAAGGTGGAAAGGGACTGAAAGGAAAAGGAAAGGCTTCTTCGTTTAGGACTGCAAAAATAAACTCACTCTTCTTGCAGACACCTGAGAATTTAGTCTTCAAAGACAGGACAAACATCTGCCAGTGAAAACAAGATTAACTTGCTGCTTGTGGTTTGGTTTTGGTTTTCTTTTTTTAAAGTAGAAGAATTAATTGTGGTAGAGAAGTCTGGAAAAGTCAAAGAAGAAGCTTGTTAGGGAGAAATATAACCAGGGAAGGTATTTTGTTTCTGATTTGTGATGAGCTAAGAAAGAAGGCTCTGCTTTGTGCCTGGCTTTAGGCTGTACCTGCAATGCCTGGCTGCCCCTGTGCTCGGGGCACAGCTCAGTCTGCCGTGCAAGAACCAAACCTCCTTCTGTTGGAGCTGGGCTGTTACAGCAACGTGGTGAAATCTGTGCCTGTCAGTGCCAGACTGATTTCCTGGTTATAAGGCTTCTTCAAACTATAGCCCTTGATGTAATATTGTCATTAAGGGTCCCCCTCCTGATGCTGTCACCCCAGTTTCATGTATAACAGGCTTTTTCCCAAATATTCATACTTAGACATGGTGCCATTTTGCTTTTGCTGTTCAGGTTGCTTTAATTCAGTAACACTCTGGGAAGCAGATATGTCTCTGTGCATGTGTGTGTATATATATATATATACATGTATATATATGTAACTCATATATGTTCCCACCTTGAAATATGTATTTTTTAATGACAGACACTTGTCTCTCCAACTTTTTAATTAAAGAACCTATTTACTTGCAATCTTTGTTTAAATATTTCCTCTTTGGGTTGGGTCCACCTTGGTCATTATCAGTGCTGAATAATTTATTTTATCATAAAATCAACATATTTAGATTTATTTTTAAAAAATTCTTTATTTGGGTCTTCCAGTAGTCTCTGACAAGGAAGCTTGCTATGTATTTTTAGGAATTGCAGGATAAAAAATGGAGCAGTGATTTTTATATCCATTTTATGTTTTAATTGTGATCTGTGCAGTATGCTGCATTCAAAATAAACAAAGCAGCTTCGAGAGGCACATAAGGATAAGACTCTGTGGTAACTGCTAAATTAAACTCAAAATGCATCTACTTTATGATGAGATTTGTAGGCAGAAGAAATACCACTGCCAGTACCTCATGTTTCATCAGCTGAGACAGTAAGTGGGGAAATTCTGATAAAAGCCAAGAGGACTTCTCTGGTTTTTTGCCTCCTGGTTGTTAGAGAGCAACACCTTTTCTTTTCTTTGCAGCTCTCTACATCTAAATTTTAGTGCCAGGTATTGTAGCAACCAGTTACGTTCATTCAGGAATATTTATCAGTTTAGTTAAATTGAACTGCACTTACTAGATGAAGTTTGAAAGAATAATCTGGAATATCCCAGAAGCTTCTTCACGTGAACACAGTGCTCTACAGCAGCTCAGAGCTGCAGATTGGAAACTAGTTGGGCAACATTTTTCCCCTCAATATTTCAGATTTTCTGTAGTGCTTCTCAGCAGAGGTGAAGGATTTAGTGCTCTCTAGATTATCTGAGTTCTTATAAGCGTATCTGATAAATTACACACTATATAAATGCATGAAAATTTGCAGTATCGCTGGAAAAGACAAGAATATCAGAAGTGACAGATAATTTATTTGGTATGGTTGTTAACTGGACATGAAGTCAGTATGAGCAATAACCAGAGCAGTTTCTTGTCCCTGACAGTGAAATACTGACTTTAAACCACATCAGGCTTCAAGGTTTCTGCCCACAATGCTCAGTAAAAACTAATAGTTAAATATCCTGTGGGACCTCTGGCAGCTGTGCCGGTCAAACATAAAGCTGAGTTTTCTTTTCTTCTCCATTAATATTGTGACTCTGTATGATTGTGGAGAAGGGGGCTGAAAAATGCCATGTGCTGGATTGCCCACATGGCTAAAGCCATGCACAGATCCCTCAGGTCGCAGTTATAGCTCCTGTCTCACTTCTGTTCCCATGTGGTGTGTGGGTCTGGATGCTGAAGGGGCACATTTTGCAGGCTGGTGGGGTGTGCACACTGGGGAATCCCAGCTGAGAAATCCTTCGAACTCGTGCTACTGTTGCACCATTGTCATTTGGCTGAAGCGTTTTGAGTCCTTTCCAGTTTTTCACGTTGTTTTCTGGACTTTTAATCTACTTTTCCACAGTTAAATGTCCTTTGGTAAGCCTCTTGCAGAACTGCCCTTCCTGCTTGCTTGCTAGAGCATCGTTAAGCCATTATTGATGAGCTACAAAGTGATACACGTGTAATTGATACACAAGAAAACAGAAGCAAAGTGCAGAAGCACATTACAGAGTCCCCATACATTGGGAACATATGTTGGTTTACTTTTTGTCAGGAGTTTACAGTATCTTTATACTTACATATAACTTACTGTCACATATATTTTCTTTGTAAAAGGAAATAGAGTTCTCTCTGGTCAGTGAGAACCTTTGTTCTTTAAAGTCCAGCAAAACTTGCACTTTTTAGGTTGTATTTGCCTGGAGGAGAAACATTGTCATGCAGAAGTCAATTGTGCTCACCCATTAGGAAAGCACATTCACACTAATGGCTCTAGAGTCAATCAGGGACAAAGACCTACAGGAAGACATACCCGTTTCACTGTTCACTGATCTTGCAATTTGATCAATATTATTTTGAATGAATTTGTTTTACTTCATCTGTAACATCTCTTTTTACAGGCAGACTGAATGCGCCCCATAAAACTGTACTGCAGATATTGCTCAAAGGAGCAGCCATGTCTTTTACAGGTCGAAGTCCACAGTAGAGGCTCCACTTCATTCAGCCACATGGTTTTATCTGGTTTTAAATGAGCTTCTATTATTCTGTCATACCCTGAGGGAGTAATAATCGTGATCTCTTTGCTGACTCTGTGAGATGTTGCTGTTTTCTGTAGCAGAATTTCTCAGCATGTACCACAGCTTTCAGTTTGCTTCCAAAGTGTCAGAGAAGCTTTCAGGCATTTAAATTTTGTTGTTGTGTTCAGAGTTGTAAAAACAGAAGAATGACTGTGAGTTTAACTTTGTTCTGTTACAGGGGCTCTGTGCCTGTGCTTTTGAGGTCCATATCCCCTGGTCCCAGGATAGCCCCATTGAGAGAACTCCCTGAAGAGCAGTCTGTGCAGAGGATACATTTGGTTTTCTGAGCTCAGCAGTCCCTGGTGGGCTGAAGGGATCATTCAGCTGGGGAGAGTCCATGGGATCTGCATGGAGGTGACTTGGTTGCTCTTGTGAAGAAGAGCTTCTGCCAGTGCTTCATTTCCTCTCTTCTTTTCACCACTGCAACTGAATACAAGCCAGATTTCCAAGGAGAAGGTAAGAATCTTAAATGAAAATACCTCTACTTTTGTGGGTCAGTTGTGGTTCCATCCAAAGAGCAAATATCATGTAATATAAGGAGCACAGAGGAGATCAGAGGCTTGTAGCAGAGCAATTTATTTATTTATTTATTTATTTTCAGTCCCTCTTGTCTTTCCTTAAACACGTGACTTTCTGTAAACTGTGTATTACCCAGCAACAAAAATATTTTTGCACAGAGTAAGAAACAAGTGATTGATACTCTTTTATGTTGACATTTCAATTGAGGAGCACGGGAGATGACCAGGTAACCTAGTTGTTAGAATGTGTCAAATTAAATGCAATGTAAAGGAAACCACATCTGGAAGATGCCCTATAGCAATATGGAGAGTGACTGATTATTTGATGCCTTAAACAACTGAGACAGTGGCACAGGACGAAGTTAACTTATAGCACAAGTGTCAGTAGAGGCAGCAAAAAGCATGCCTGGATGTTGGCACAAACATCCAAGTTTTGTAGGGATTTTACAAGAGAGAGGAATTATGTGATTGGCATGCCAGGAGCAAGAAATGTCCACAAGCCACATACACTGAAAGCAGAGATGAGAATTGCAGAATACAAAAATGAAACAGTCGCTGTAAAAAGCAGCTAATGCAGTGCTAATTAAAAAAATCCAAAAAACAGCAAAGTTGTGAGATTTCTGCTGCATAAAGAATAAGAAAAAGACAGTCTGGGTCAAGTAGGATGGAAACTTGGCTGTACTCCACTCTCCTGGTCCAAAATTTTTCAGTGACCTGCTGCATGGTTTTCCCATCTGTAAAATGGCATAAAATTAATACCTATCTTCTGAGGTGCTGTACTATCCTACCTTAGCAAATTAATTAGATTCATAGGCTTGACAGCAGACATACATAAGTAACTTCTTACTATTACATGTAAGAAACTTGTCAGAGATGCGTGTAGGTCTTATCTTCTAAAATGTGTCTATTCTCTCCTGGGGTCATGGCCAAAATATTCAGCATGTTACCAGTTGACCCACAGCAGAACTAACTTCTAAATTCAGATACTATAAACAGCAGAATTATGGAAAATTCAGAGTGTAACTCTGAGAGAAATAAAAACCATCATTATAATAGTTCTTGTGTGCTACCCTTCATTAGCTACAGACTGTAAACAGAAGGGTCATTTTTTATCTAATGCAGGTTGCAATGTATCTGTATTTTATGAAAGTTATCTGTAGGTTTTCAACAGAGATGTCCTGAAACTTTCTGTTTTTTCAGTCTCCTAGCAATACAAATTCCATTATAAACTTCAAGTATTATGAATAAAAAGTCACTTTTTGGAAGAGCATTTAATAGAACAAATTAGTAGAAGTGCATTTGTAGTTCATGTAACTGGTACCAAGTAAGAACAGAGAGAGCCAAAAGTGTGATTTTTATTGTATAAAATATATTTTCATTTGTAATTAATTGGCAAGACTTTTGTTGGCATTTAAAAGACACTATTGGATGTCAGTGTTTTTTTACATATAGGTTCTAGGTACTTTTTTTAATCACTTAGTGAAAGCAAACTTTGCAAAAGCACAGGCAAGATGGTCAGCCATTTATAGACTTGCATTGTCAGCACACAGTTTTGCAGTCAATTGTCACTTGTCTCCCACGTTGAAAACAGAGGCTTGGGGTTCTTTCTTTTATTTTTTCCCACTCTGCACAGCTAAATGCATCTATTAACACAGTGGTATCTGACTCAAAATGATAGCTTGAAATTTAAGAGAAGAGTAAGTGTCCCTAACATGTCAATAAAATTAAATGACATCCTTCCCCTTCTAGCTTTTCTTAAGCTCAGGATTTCCTGTGTCCTTTCAGCAGTGTTTTTAATGGGCTTTGAATTCATCATGTTATTGCGTGGAGGATAATCTCCATATGGTGAAGATCCTGCCAGCCCTACCAGAAGGGCATTGCTATTCCTTGGTAGCTTGGAGATTTTGAGCAGAATAGTGGGCAATGAATTTTAGAAACTACAAACATAATCAAGTCCCTGTTTCCAAAATCAAGAACGTTACTTGCAGTGTATCATAATTTTTGAAGCTATTTTCGGAGCACGTAGTCTCTTTGTCTAAAGGAATCCTTCTGGGGATAATGTATTAAATGAGGGTGAAAATGGGTACCTTCAGTGTGAATGCACTGGAATTAAATTCATAACACATTACAACAATTGTAAAGATAATGCTAAGGAAGTTTTTATCATTTTGTATTTGACAAGTATTTAAAAAAAGTATAATTGAACCAACAACCGTGGCATGATTTTAGGAATGTGTGATAACCAAAGGTCTGATTGCATTCATCCGAAAGGATTCCACGCAAATCCCTGAAGGCCTAATGAATTAATGTCTGCCCAAATCATGTTATAATGAGCCATAAATTATTTACAATGTTTTCTGCAGAACGGGAAACCTCTTTAAACCTCAGTTTTTTTCTACCTGTATTTAGAAAAGTGCTTTTTTTATTGCTACGTGGAACGGTTGCTTGTGCTTCCCACATTTACCTTCAGTTTCATTCACTTCTCTCATAGTGTCAACTTGTTGATATCAGTGAGCTGTTCATATTCTGGTTAGTAACTATCTGTAGGTTGTTCCTAAATTTTTACTCTCCTGTGAAGACAAAGGCAGTGTTGGCATGAGCCAAAGCTTTTGAAATCACCAGGGAAGTTCCTACTCTTAGTGGGCACTGCCTCCTTTACATGGACTTTGGTGACTCTTGAATGGAGTTGTTGGCTGAGCTGAAGTCCTCCCTCCGAAGGAGAAGAGTGGAGGCCACTGAACACCAACTGCAGCTGGGAGATGCTCAGAGGGAGAACCACCGAGGTGAGAGCGGCTGCAGAGCTCTGCCTGGTGCTCTGGGTGTCAGCCAGCCTTGTCAGCTGGGGGGGAGTCCAACCCCACCCCTATTCCAAAGACTTCAAACAGGGCATGGGAGAAATGAAAAAAAAGAAAAAAAAAAAAACTCCAGTACTCCCCCAAAAAGAGGTCTCCAAGTGCTGCTCTGAACACATTCATGTGCTTAATTTTGCACTAACAAGCCTTTCCATGCAGGCTGGAGGGCTGAAATGGGTGAACCCTCACTGTGCAGTGGAGCCAGGCTGATCACTGTAAACCCTGCCTTGGAAGTACTGTAGGCTGAATACTGACTAGTTCTCAGGATAAACCCCAAATTTTAAAGTTTTACTGTCATTTTGTTCTGTTTATTTTAATCAGTAAAGGTGATCAGTATTTTGACACTCCATACACACATATTTTTTCAGCTTGTAGAATCTTTTCCTATAATGGTGGGACATGAAAACACATTTCTTTGACAGGCAGTGAAAATAGTGGCTAAAAAGAGTATTTCAGAACACCTACTGAACAGTCAGAAATCTTCCTTAGACCACTCTTTTTAACAGACCTGTAATTTCACAATCTATGATATTAAAATAGAGTTTGGAAACCATAGTTTTGCTATGTGGAATGTCAGAATGGTAAAATAAAAATGCTATGGTGAGGGGGAATTATCTCAGCTTTCTCAGTTTGGATCCAACTAAATCTATCAAGATAAGTGACAGGTGATTTATACTAACAAGGAATTGTCTGAGAGGAAAAGAGAACTGAAAGAGAATTGAATTGAGATAGACATGAGTGAGAAGAACAAGACACTTGAATTTCTCAGATGTGTCTAAGCATGTCATTGTATAGACAACAGCTAAGAGAGCAAAAAGAAATCACTGATCAAGCACAGAGGCAACTACCAAACAATAGCTGGGGAAAAAACTTGGGAGAAACTAATTTAAGTATTCTAGACAAAACTAGATAATGAGGAATGTACCTTAACACCAATTTATTTCACTGACAGCCTTAAAATGTCACTTGTGTATTTACCAAAAGCATTTATCATCATACTTTTAAATCATAGCTAATAAAAATGCAGCTGAGACACGCTGGCAGCTGGTGCAAAGGGAGCATGGCTGGCAGAGGAGGTTGAAGCCTGCCTGTGCCTCCAAGGGTCCTCTGCTGCATGTCCCTTGGGCTGTCTGGTCTCACTGGAGCCATGCAGCTCAGCAGGTCTCATCTCACTCAAACTGGCATTTCCCTTTCCATATTTATTGCCCTGTGTCTTCTTTCCATTTTTTTTTTATTTTTTTTTTGGAGGGGGTGGATGTGGCAATGCTTAGTGGGCAGAGTTTGGAGTGAACCTTCCTGAGGGAAAAGGCCAACATGGTAATATCCCTCAGTTGTTAACTTCTGGTGTTGGAAAAGGATCTTTTGTTCCAAAGAAGAGCCTACTGAGCTAATGGGGCAGGTCTAAATAAAGCACATGCAGCTTTTCAGGACTGGCTTCTTGCAAGACTCAAGGCAGGTCGTGCAAGAGGGGGAGAAGCAGAGCAAAGGAAGGAGCTCACAGACACCAAGTGCCTGCACGGTGCTGCTGTTGTCCAGCTGCTTGGGAAGCTGGGGACAAGGGGCTGTGCCACGGGGAGGCACCGTGTGCTGGGGAAGGGAGAGATGTGTAAGGAGACCACCAGGCCACCCGCCCACTGTCCCCTCAGTGCCACCAGCAGAGCGGGGCAAAGGGACAGGGGGCTGCTGATGGCTGGGTGAGCTGCAGGGCTGGCAGCTGAGCTGCACGGGTGGCAGGGGCTTTAGGCATCTGTTTGTCAACCTGAAATGCATTAAGAAGGGGGATTGAACAGTGAGATTTTCTTAGATTTTTCATTTTATGAAAAGCAATGAATATTCTGCTTGTTGATAGGTTAAATATAAAAGCTTGTCTCTGGTGCAGCTGCCATTTATTCTGTTGCAGGGTACCTTTCTCTTTTTTGAAGTGAAAAATTCATTGCTTTAGACCAACTGCTCCTTTTTTCCTCCTTTATAATTTTTTAAATCATCTTTGAAATTCTAGAATAAAAAGCTGGAAAGAAGTGTCAGAGCTGAACAGATCCAATTCTGACACTTTGGTTCCAGCATTGCATAATTAGATCTCCTACAAACTTAATTAAATCTGCTTTTAGTGCTGTTCAGACCTGTCTACAGCTTTCCATTTGGTTAGATAATAAACCTGTATCATTGTTTAATTACATCAGCTATGTTGGTTGGCTGAGCTGAAATCAGGTTGCTTACTTGAAGACCCAGCATTTAAAAGAGAGAGCAAGCATTTATTCTCATTTTCTTTGCTGCGTGCTTTGATGTGTGTAGTGCTCACCTGTGCCTGTCTGTTCATTGTTTCTAGGTAATTATTGCAATTTAAGATCCATTTAATTATAACTTGTTACATTTATTTTATTAATAAGTCAAAAGAGTATATATTTCTCCAGTCTGTACAATGAATTCATTTTATGGTAACAAGGGAAATTCTCTTTTCAGTAATGATGGTTATATTCTGGTAATTTACATAGCCTAATTGGAATATTTCTTGTCGCAGTCCTTAAAAGTAACTTTTTGGGTGCATTGCCAGTGCATTCTAGTGCCAGTTACTCATACAATTTGTCTTATTGATGCCACTCTTCTGTGACTCTATGAGTATTAAAAATTCTAACTGTCGCTCTATAGATCCTGTTAAATGTTAAAACCATCTGGGAATGTCTCAATCGATTAGTCTTGTGCAAACATTAGATGCAGAACGATAGCAGTAAATTCCATCTCGAGCTTATGCTCTAACTGCTAATGCTTAGTCCTTATGAAAACCTTCTGAATTTTTTTACATGCTTAAGGTGATTATAAGGAAAGCTGACAGGTTTAGGGTCTAGAAGTTGGTGCAAGTATCTATTTAGTATTCATACTTAGGAAGTTTGTATAAGAAACAGGAGTAGTAGGTATGCAACTTGTACCCATCTGCATTGATTACTGTAGCGGGGTATGTTTTGCAAGTTGAAAAGGAAAGAGAAATACATTTGCTGCCTGGGTGGTTCCCATTTTATCTTTACGTGTAGTTTACAGTGAAGAAATGCACTTTTCTGCCTCTGGAAGAGCTGACTCTTACACCCATTTGCAGTCTGTGTGTTTTCTGCTGAAGGTGGGAGACAGTAGATGCTGCCTAGAAAGTGTAGTGTCTGTATTGAACTGTAAGAAATACTCAGATTCTGATATTTTCCAAGGATTTCAATCTTCACTGAAGCAGAGCAAGCAGCAGCTTGCTTCACTCAGAAGGTTCCCAAAAGATTGGTGTCTTTTGACGCAAATCATTAAGGAGCAATAATAATAATAATAATTGTTCACTGATGACCTTTATCCACTTTTCCTTCAGAGGTGTCCTTCACAGGGTGCTGATTGTGAGACACATACTCTTCCCTTTCTAGACAACAGGATCTTTTCCCCAGTAGACCGTGTTTATCAGTGTGCTCCCAAACTCTGGGTCAGCAGTGGAAGTGGGAGCCCCCATGGTGACTCTGCCCCTGTGTGCTCCTTCAGACCCCTCGTGGATCTGCCACTGGCAGGCCCTTGGGACCAGGAGAGGTTCAGTGGGAGCACACACAGATCATTCCCTGCTGCTGCCTGTGCTTTTGCATTCCCCCAGCTGTGCTGAGCCTGCCTTTGCTTCTGCCCAGAACCAAACAGGATGAGCAAACTGAAAAATAACATTTTTAAATGTGACTGTCTTAAGGCAGTTTTTATAGATTTTGCTCTAAACACCTGGAACAAAACCAAGCAGCTTTAAGAGTGGAACATAAAAATATAAAGGACAGAGAGTTTCAGTGCCTGTGACCATATTCCTGCTCACTAGAAAATTAACTATTATATTGACCTTTGCTATTCCCTTCGTGTTTCTTCCCAGTTTCAACCAAAAGTATAATCCAATTCCAATCAAGGACAGTGTGGCAGATCCCATAGATTATTGCTCTGTCTGTGGCTGCCCCTGCTGATCTCTGACCTGAGAAGCCACCTGAGGGGAGAGGCTGTGTGAAGGCAGGGATGGAAGGGCTGTGCTGCCAGGACAGAAGGGACGTGCTATTGCCAAACCTAAAATGCACTTCTAAAATAGCAGCACCTGCTGGAATCTTCATGATTTACTTTTTTTAAAATGTGGAAAGTTGCTTTCCATGGCTGCAGTCCTGTTTCACTCAAGTGGGCTCCCTACAGTACCTCACCTGGGTTTCATTTGGGTCCGCCCCTGTCTGTGACAAAAATCATAGATCGTAGTTGTGAAATTATAGGCCCAAATAATCTGCTGAGACCAAAAGGGATACCCCTATATAACTGCACAGTTTTGGTATCAAAGCTTCGAATCATCCTGATTCTAAAATAATTTGAATCTACTTAATAGCTTTATTTTCTAGACTTATTGAATATTGACTGCTGGAGAAAATGCAAGGAAGCCCTGATGGCACACACATGTGTGTCTTGAGCAAAGGTCAAGGTAACTCACTAGGATTTGGCTGGTAATTATTCAAGCCTTAGGACACCATTTTCTTGAAAATACACGCAAGGGAGAAATGAAAAATAACCATAGTAAATTATTAATTTTAAGGAAATTAATATGCTAGCTGCAAAAAGTAATCACTCTGAGGTGCAAATATGGCTAGAGTAGTTTAACTGGTTAGATATGTTGTAAAGATAATTTATAAAGATATTTATGGAAGTACAGGTTGTCATAGAAGTTAGCTTTGGATACACAGCTTCTTCCACTTTAATTCTATATGAATTAGGCAAATATCAATTATGCTATTTCCCTCAAACATTTTAGCATCTAATTTTATTTCTATTTTGACCTGAATGCTTATTCTGTTTGTATTTGTAATTCTCCAAGGTGTAACTAGTGTTTCATCTGCTATACAAATAGAAATTTTGCTTATTGCTGAGAAGGAAGCCTTTAAATATTTAACAAAATCATGTTATGATTGCAGAAACAGAAGAGGAAACATTTTGGAAATCAAAATGCTGACTAAATAAATTTCATGGTTTTAAGGAATGTGTGAGGAATTATAACTTTGTCTCACAAATATGAGTTTTGAGTGTAAAGGTCCCTTGGACTTCATTTATGCCATGGACTATAGGTAAAGGAAGTCACTCTTTTAATTCTTTTAATTTTCCCCTTTCTCAACTACTTTTACTTGTTTAACATGCTTGCCATTAAAAACTTGTATTTCAAACCCCTCCAGGCAATTACCTCTGACAGATCTTAAACTAAAAAATACTTAGAAAAAGTTGCCAACCTTTCTAATCATTGTAATCGACTATGATCTTTACTGTTGGAAATTCAGTCTTTGAAGTACATTGTTAAATGGTTTGGATTGGATTGACTTCAGCTGAGAGAACAATTTGCTTCATCAAACAGATATAAAGTGTTCTGTGCATAGACATGCCCAGTTTTACTTCAGTCAGGAGAAGTTAAGTGGATTTATCTGTGCAAACATATTCCTCACCTGTTCTGGTGCGTGGCACTGCTGATGGTGGGAGATGCCAGTGGTGATGCCAGCGTGGCTCCTGTCAGCTCCTGGGGGCACCTCTGTGCCCTGGGTACAGGGCAGTTCTGCACCAGAGCCCCTCAGATGGGCCACTTTGTGATCCTTGCCTCAACAGAGACAGCAGCAAGATCACTTTCAGATAAATTAAATACTTTGAAACCTTAGGGTATTTTAGTTTGCACCACTGGTAGTTGAAGAACCTACTACTGGAGGGTAGTTTTATAGATTGTTATGATCTATGCAACAAACTAATTAATAAAATTAATTAATTTGATCAGTTTGTTTTGGGAAAAGAGTGTTCACAGATCTTTATTTATTTGAAATCTGGCTTTAGGAAAAACAGGAAAACTGTTAGAATGTGTTTCAAGTCCTGGCCTCTTCAGTTTCACTCCTATCAGGGTAAAAATGCGAATGTGTAGATTGCTATTTAAGGTGATGGTGAATTAAATTAGGAATTGCTGTACCATGTTATTCCATAGCAATATGCTTTTCCTAGTAGCAGGTATAGTGCTACCACAGGAATACATGGGAAAGATTTTGGTCTGTGGAGTGCCTTGGTTTTAGTCTCCTAAACCCTTTTATTCAAAACCTTGTGTTTTAAACTCACAAATGTATCTCTCAACAGTGGTAGACCATTCCCCCTCCAGACTATAAAAACTAAAGCCAGAAAAGGGGGCTTGTTTACAGCAGTGCTTTCAGAATTTTTGGTCTTTTTGCAAAAGACCTGTAAATCTGTTTAATTTCTTGGCACAGGACTCATTAGAGGATTCTGGGGGATGAATCCCTCATTACCATGGAAATCATGGTCACCCAAAGAGCACCTGAAGTGTTTATGGAGTCGGGAGTGTTGACAATTAATCTGACTGAAAGCAAAACAAATATTTCTTTTATTGCACAAGAAAGAGTCCATATGTTTATAAACCTTCAGCTTAGTACAAGGAACCTTATACATCAATTTCTGTGTTAAACTCCTCTGTGCTTTGATTGTGATAGTTATTCAAGCCACCATTCTCCAGCTGTGGGGTGACATACCTCTTCTTGAGGACTACAGAAGAATGCCAAAGCAACTGGAAAGGAGCAGAAAAAGCTTTAAAGAGTTCAGATTATTCTACCAGCTACCTCAGAGTTTGCAAGAAGATGGAAACAGGGGGCCAAAAGGTATTTTCAGTAAGTCTGTTGGAAGAAATCCTTAAGCAGCTCCTTTCCTCTTTGTATTCAGATGGTTAAACAAGGGTATTTGAAGCTCTTTCTTTGCATGGAAAAACACAGAGGGAATCTGCTGGATATTTCTATTCTAATTTGAAAGAATAGAGTATATCAGGGGAATATGAGGGGAAGGAATATTATGAAAGTGTGTAATCTATTTTTAGCTAACCTACTGTAGTACATGAAAATGAGTGGAAAAATAATCTCGGCAGTCTCTGAATCACTTTAACATCAACACTGACTCAAATGCTTTGAAATTGCATATTCTGCCTCATCCACATTCTGCCTCCTTCCTTGTCTGTAGCTCTAATGAAAGTCTGGGTAATGCCTATTGATGCAGATGATTGTACTGGCATTTTGGCTTTTAGTAGCATTCTCTTTCAAGCTGTGCTTCTGTGCTGCTCCTTTGCGTTGCCAAAATTCCTTCCTTTGGTGTATTTTGTATGGGAAATGCCAAATACTTGCCATTTTCCCTGTGTTTCCTTTACCTGGCCCTATTTAATTTTGTTCTTGCAGGTAAATGGTACTGTGAATTACTAGAGGTGCAGGGGATAACTGATGTTTGTGAAATGCAAAACTGAGCCTTCCCTGGCTTTGTTTTGAATTACTGTTTTTCATTTTAATTATACGTCTGGTAGAATTCTAGTTGAAATGAATACTCTTTTTTCTTGTTTTCTGACAATCTCAGTGATTACTTTTTTGGATTTGCACTTTGTCTGGCAAGTCCCGTGTTTGGGTTTCTTTGCTCTTCATGCAACCTCTCTTACTCCCTTCTTCACCTGTTTCTGGAGCTCCTGGCTCTGTCAGTGCCAAATTTCAATCTTGATTAGGTTTGTTTGTGTCTCTTCTGACTCATTCAGTGTATTTTGTATTGGGAATAGGAGACAAAAAGTGAGAATAACTTCGGGTATATGAGAAGACAGAAATCTGCAGTTCAGTACAGTTAGCCTTTAAAAAAACACAGGGGTGGAGGGACCAGAGAGAGGGATTACTTTGGAAAGCCTCACAGATTATTCATCTCCCCCTGTAATTCAAACTGGGACTTAACACAGAAGTAGTGAAGTTGATTGTGTAACTTAATAGTGGCAAAATAATCTCCCTTTTCCAGTGGCATGTGTCTTGAAACCCTCCCTCAGTAACCACCCCCTCGTCCTCAAATGTTTGAATGCTGCTTACTGTACTTGCCAAATATAATATTAAACACCTGCATGGTTGTTATGCACAGCTGTATCCATCTGCTGAGCGTGCCACTTGCCATTTGCTTTGATTAAGAGCAGGTTAAGAGAGACTTTAATTAAAGAAAGTTCGTAACACAGTTAAGCATCCACCTCTTCAGCCTCTTGCTTTGATTATATGTTTTTCTGCTCTTCTCCTTGATAAAGGTAAGGTATTGACTCCAGAAGGGACACAATTTAATGATAACAATAGATAATGATTTTTCAGTTCAAATATAGAGCATCTAGACAGCAGGCTTAGGCTGACACATTGACTGTGATTTTGTGAAACAGCAGTTCTTTCTGAAAGGGTGGGATAGGGCTAAAAACTGCTCTTGTTTCCTGGTTGGACAGCCCTCATATACTGTAGTCATATTGTGCTGGCCCTATGGATAAAGATAATACTTTTTCTGAAACTGTGGTTATCTGTGATGAAGACAGGAAATACGTTAAGAATTATTCCATGGAAAGGCACATAAACAAAAAAAAGATTGCACAGAACCGTGTCGTAATGGGGTGTTTCCCACTGGATGCAAGACAGCCCAACAGTACTGCAGAGTGACACCTCTAAGTGGCACTTGAGGACGCTGAGGTGAATGACTTTTATTGGTGCAGTCCCAATAAAACATTAGAGCACCCAATCAACACGTGCTCAGTCACAGCCTTTCTTTCTTCTAATTGCTGAGACTCGGTAGATTTGCATCTTAAGGAGAATTAGCTACATTGAAGTAAACAGTGATAAAAGGCATGCAGTTGTTCCAATTTACAGTTAATACAGATGTTCTTTGTGTAGCACCTTTAGCCTTAGAGCAGTCACTACCCACGGGCTGTAGGTTGCAGTAAGAGGAGTCATCAATTCTACATTTAAACAAAGACAAAATATGTCTTACCTGTGCATAGGGTTAAGAAACTCGAAGTGGGATCTGGGGACGTATGGTCTAGTTTGCTGTTAACATCCTGAATTTTACGAAGGAAAATAGAATGACAAATAGTTAGTGACATTAATCTACAAGTGACTCTCTTTGGTTCTTGGTGGTTATTCTTCTTGAAGGGAAGCCCAGAGAATCTCTCTGGTGTGAAACTTATAAGCACTACTAATTCTACACACTTCCTCTATTATTCCCAAAAATGTAAAATAAATGTACTTGGATTGCATCAGAAAATGACAGCTAAGTAGTTGTGAGTGATATTAAGCTTTACTTGTTATTTTACTTGTTTGGGAAATATTAGAGAACATCTGCAACTAGAAGTATGTCCAGAGTAATATTTTCAGTTTTCCAGTGTTGTTCATCAAGTTTCCAAAGGCAGTAAAGTGGACTAAAGAACTTCAGGAGAGCATTTAAACAAAGCAAGACTGAGGCTTTGCATTCAGACAGTGCTCAGAAAAAAAGGTGCAATGTATTAATAGAACAAACCTGACTAGGATTACAGAGAAAAGGCAGACTTCCTTTTCAGTTGAATGGCAGTCAGGTTTTGAATTAATGTCATATTAAGAGAATATGTAGCTTTACATCTGAAATCTATTGATTTTTACCTCTTTGTCTTATGACATTCACTTTCCACTTTGAGTGTCTTCTGAATCTTTTTGCTACTTTTTCTTACATATTTTCATATATAGACCTAGCAGACACAGGCTAGGAGTGAAAGCAGGAAAGAACAGGTTTCAAAAGAATCTTCCTTTAAAACATAGGCAATATGTTGAGACTTAGAGCACTTTTATATTTGTTAAAATTGTATCTAATTACATCTTGTCCAGAAGTTTGAGACTTATTCTGGAAGTATGAGAGATTGCTTAGTTCAAACCCTGCAATAAACATTATAAAGAATGTCAAAATTTTGTATATGCATTATTGATTGAGATTGTAAATGAGCTTTTCCAAGGTAAATCTTGATATCTTCCTAGAATCTCAAATTGCAGTAATGCTGTAATAAATATTGTCTTCCTGACCTTCTCAGCCTATTGAAATAGAGCTTTTCTGAATGCATAATGGTTTTAACATTGATTGGCATTTGGGAATGTGTGGCTTTGTGAAGACTTAAAAAAAACCCAAGCAACTTATTTCACTGCAAAAAGAAATGAGGAGGGTTTTTTCTTATTATTCATTTATCTCTGTTCTGGGAACTTGCTAAGAATAGACTGGTTCAAGTGTCCATGCTGAACAACACAAAGAGGGGTGAGGGCCGTGTTTCATTTCAGCTATCTCTTACCTTAGTAAACACAGGGAATATGTGGGTATTCTGATATCTCCTTCTGACCAAAAATTTTATCTTAGGCATGAAAATATGTCTGTGTGAGATGATCAGAATTTATAGTCTTGCAAGGATTTGGCTTAGATGAATCTGCCTTCTCCACTTAGAAGGAAGCATTTTGCCACAATCTTCTGAGCTGGTGCTGGTCATGACTCAGTCGTGCTGGAGAGGGGCTGGATGAACGGGCATGTTCCACAAACAGCATCTCTAGCACTTGTTGCACATTTTATTCATCTCAATAATCTGGATAAAACATCCATTGCCACTGTAGCAATCAACAAAACAATTTATTAAAAAATGAGATTAGAATATCAATCCAGATGACAAGTTTTACAAAACTGACCTTTGTAAGCAAGAGAGAACTGAGTGAAAGTCACTTTGCATTCTGAATAATACCAGTAAACTGCAGTGCAGGTACTTGAGCCCCTCTGACAGTGTGGGAACAAATGATCTGTGGTGTGATTTAGATGATAACAAGAAAGGTCTGTTCTTTCTATCCGGCCTTAAAGCTTTATAAACTGACCTCAGAACTGAGGTTAAAAAAGAATCTGTAATGTTAGCACCTAAATATATTGTGATGTTATTGTGTTCCTTGAAATCACATTGCAAGTTTATAGCACTTTTAGTGATTTCATATTGATTTAGCATCAGAGGTTATCAAAATAGAATTATAAGAAAAACTCAAAGGTTATGTCCTTTCGGTGAGCCAGAGTCTGAATTTGCTTCTTTATCTTACTCCCAACCACTAGCAAAATCCTACCCTAGATTTTTGCTGCTTCATTTTTAAATGCTTTCATAAACAACATTGTGGAAATGATCAAGATTAGGGAAGAAATCAGTCTCGACTTTATAGTAAGGTGGCAGGAGGAACCAGCCTAGGTAGGATCAGCAACAGCAAGTTAATTAGACAGTACCCAAGGCTGGGCCAGCTGATGAGGTGAGGCTGCAGGCTGGAGCTGGGAGTTTATGCAATTCATCATGAGAGAGCACAGCTGCACTGTGCTGCAGATCCCATCACAGCGTGGCCAGAGCTCTGCTGGGCTGCCTGGGCTGGGCTGCCTGAACCTGCCATTAGGGAAAGGAGCATTTCAATGCATATACCTCCTTTATTATGTTTCCCAATTGTTTCTTTCTAACTCGAACCAACTTCTTCTTTTGATTGATAATCTAATGTCCAAAAAGAAACAGAATACATTTGTTCTCTGCATCTTGCTGTGATTTCCTAAAACAATTTTGCAATTTGATTCTTTTTTTTCTAGGAAGTCTGTTAGTAGAAAAAGCAATCAGATTTAACAAAGTGTGTGTCCTTAGCAAAACAGAAGCCCACATCTCCAATACAGGAGGAGAAAAAGAAAAGTGGAATGTGGGACAGCAACAGGACAAACTTTTATTCCAAGGGGGGCTTTGCCTTAGTACTGTGGCTCAGCTAATTGTCTGAGGCTCTCTACACCCTCTGCCCTTTGTACTTTGAGATCTGCAGGTCAGTCGTTGTCTGTTATGTACATCTGGCTTTCTGTCAGTAGTCTTAAGTCTTTAAAAATTTAGCTGTCTCTGATAACAAGTTATTATTCAGGCCACCAAAGAACTGATGTCTGTTGTGAAGTGGACACAGCAGGAATGCAGCAAACACCATCAGTGGTGTCCTGGATAGGAGAGGAGCACAAAATACAGTGATTTATTTCTCTGACACTTTCACTGCCTTCTTTCTTTAAGTCATTTGTCATTCCTGCTCTGTTTGGGGAGATACAGTCCCATTAACTCTCTACCAAACTGATGATGTTTCACTTGTATCAACTGTAACTATATCTGGTGAGATTTTTCTTTTCCTTATAGGTGATTTTTTCTTTTTGTGAAGTTATCTTGGAGAAATGAATAAATAAGATCTATGTGCCCAAGGATTCAGATCCAGTTGTCCATGCCCAGCTCCCAGCCTGTTTGTAGCCTGCCATGGTCTGGGTGCAGAGGAATATAATTCCTTTCACAGAAACACAACTTGGTTGTCAGCCAGAGTTTGCTGTGAGAGACTTTTCTTCCAAATCAATCCCAAAGTGAGCAGGAAAGGGAGAGCATGGGAAATGGTGCAACCAGGAGCTGGGCTTGTAACCTTGCTGTGACATGGAAGGCTTTCACCAGCTGAATATGGTCATGCACAGGAATGAAGGTGAATTCCACTTATTTGTCATTCCCTTGCTGCCAGTTCTTTCCTGTTGAACTGCCAGAACCTTTCTTGCTGCTGCACCTTTCATGATGAGACACAGTGAAGATTCACTAGAACAAACAGGGGTTCAGTTCATTGGCATTATCTGCCCATTTTTTCTGCCTATATCTTGTTCAGTCAAGGTTTGCATCAGAAAGTATTTGGAGCTGACATAAATGTAGGTGCAGAATTTCAAACTCAGTTATGCTGAGAAAAATATCATGGTGTTTTTTTTCAGTAAACAAATAATGTCTGTTCCCCTCCCCAGTGCAAAGACACAGTGTCAATAGAAACAATTACTTTGTTGTAATTTAGTCTCAAAATCTACTTGCAGAGGAACAGGAAAGCAGTTTTCTGAGATTGATGTAAATAGTGGATTATTTGGGATAGATATTGATCCAGTCTAAAAACAGGAGGCTTCTTCTGTGCATCTGACTCTTACACATATGGTGAGAAAGATTTGAATTAAGAAAAGTGATATTTGTTTTTTGTAAAATATCTTTATTTATAAAGCCTGCAGCTAAAGTGAAATAGGACCTGGATGCAAAACTAGTAATGGTAAATAGTTTTCCCAAACTAAATTTAAACTCTGCGTTTTTCTAATAAACTGACAAGTTTTGCCTTTAACTTTACTCTGAGGTGTCTGATGTAGAAACTCTAATTTAATCACGTGCAACAATCAATGTTAACAACACTGTTACTGCTTGAAATCATGATAACCCAGGTTTTCTGAGAGATCACATGGTGGGATGTCCTCTTATTCCACCAAGCACAACAAATTGCTTTAAAAAACTTGCTTGAGGCAAAAATACAAAGGTGAAAGTTCCTGCAAATCCTGTAGCATCTTTCCCAGTTTCATTCTTTCATCAAATAAGCCTTGGCTAATCTGTAGTTGCAGTATGTAGATGATAGGTGATCAGCTTTCTTAATGAACATAAAATTTTTTTCTGAGCCTTAAAGGGCAGTAAACTTTATGGCAGCTCAAGCAGCCAGCCTTCTTCCTAACACCAGCCTAATTACAAACCTAATATTTTAAAAAGAAGCAGTGATGCAGGTGACCTAGATGTAAACACAGGAGAAGAAGAGAGAGTCTGCTTTACTTTTCAGAACGTGCAGGTCAGCACCACATATGGAACGATTCACACAGACCGTGCTCCTGCAGTTACTGACAATTAAGCATATGGGCATTTGTATTTCTTTTCAACTAATTTGATACAGATCATTTTGGGCAGAGGGAGTGGTGATCTTGAAAACTTATCCTTGGGGATGTTGAAGTCTGGAGAACTGGGATGAGTCGTGGAAATGCTTGCAAGTCTTCTTTCTTATAACTCTTTGGCAGTTTGGATTCTCTGTCTGCAGGGCACAGATGAGGCTGGGCCATAGAGATGCAGGCAACTATCACTGTTTCAAAGTGACTTTTTTCTGCAATGTCTCGGTTACCCTTTAAAAATAGAGTATAAAGGCTTTTCTGTGTGAAGAAATCAGGGTGAAGCGAGATGTGCTGTGAATTGATGGCATGACATCTTTTCTGCTCTACATACTCCTTCATGCAGTCTCTGTGGTCATAGCTAAAGACATTCCCATTCCCTCGCCTCTCCCAAATGAAATAGTTATAAGTGATGGAAAGATGTCAACTAAGCCTGAAGGGAACCTGCTATGATAGTTTGGAGAACTGCAAACTGCCTTATTTATGCTGGCACAGTGTTAATCAGCTGTCCTGCACAATCAGTTACATGTCACCTTTGTTAACAATTTAATTCTCCCTGTGAAAAAGGAAGGGAGAGGATGATGGATATTTATAGTTCTCTCTTTGAGACCTCTCATTTAGTGCCACCAAGAGGACACAGTTACTGCCTTCAGTGTGAGCACCACCACGGGTGTCCAGGATCCACACTGACTGGAGTAGGCTAATGAGGAGCCTGGATGGACTCAATGAATTTATTGAAACTCACATGCAAAGTTTCTTTTCAACTTCCAGGGCATTGTCATCCTTTGCTTTACATGGATCTATGGCTATGCAGATGTCTGCATTTCCCTGTTCTCTGCTTGCTGCTTAAAGAGTATTTAGCTGTGCAGTGGGAAACAGTACTTCTAAGAAAAAAAATTGCCTTTCTGAACCCCAGCTATGGGTTCAGCTGAACTTCAAGAGGTGGTGACATTGCAGGCCAGTTCTTAATCTGAACAAAATTATACCTGCTCTTAATGCAGGTAAAGGCTTCCAGCTGGGATGAGTCGAAGTGAAACAGAAAAGAATGAGTTCAGATAAGTGGCAAAAACAGTAAAAAAGAGTGGGCAAAGTGGAAATATTCAAAGCGACCAGCAGAATACATTGGACGTTCATAAAAAGGCACATTTGCAGGCACATGGAAAAGGAGGCTGATGGCTGTAATAGCAGGAGCAGCAGCATCTGAGGCAGAAATGAGAGAAATGCTAGTAGCCGGGACAGGAACAGATGCTGGAATAGCAATAGCAGTAATATCTCCTTTCACTGCACACCCGAACCACTCATTTAGGGGTGGCCAAATAGACTGTTAGAAAGCAAACAGACCATTATGGTCCACTGTACAAATATGTATTTGGATAAATGTTGATGTGCAGTGGCGTGGTGGAACAGAAGTTGCTGTGTGTGTTTAGCAGCCCTGGAGTCAGGCCATTCATTAGCAGCAGCCTCTCTGCAGAGAAGCCTCTTTTCCTTTCTGTGAGAGGCAGTAATCAAACCACTCCAAAATTTCCAGATACACTTTTAGGTTTTTGCTCATTGGTTCTTAGTTTAGTAATTTATTTTTTAAAGGAAAAAGACTTTGGGCACAAAATCTGTGTTTTGTAAAGGATGAATACATTCCTTAATACATTTCCTGGACTGTAGGATGACTTTCACAGCTCTTAATGAAGAGCAATGCCTTTTCCTTTAAAAAAGGTTGCATTGGCATCTTAGCTGTTACAACGGCACATTCTCTCTTCAAATTACGTTATGCTGCAGCAACTTGTAACAGCAGAGAAACCAGCCTCTTGACTTCTAGGCATATTTACTTCTGTTTGAAAAATGGTGCTTTAATTCTTACTTTAAAATTATTAACTACAGTTATGTCAGCTGACTTTGCAGTGGGTTTGGATTAGGAATGTTCATATAACATATGTATGCATATACAAATCATTAGAGTTCCCATCCAGTCCTTATAAAATGTGTCCACACATTTTAGATTCTCATTGTCTTTATTGTAGAGAAGAAAAATATATCCAACCCCGCTTTTGCCATTCAGCATTAAAAGTCCTCTCTAAATAGTCTGTGTGAAACAGAAGTTGCTTTAAAGAAAATTTCTTAGAGAAGCAAGACCTTGATTGAGCAAATTCCGAACCTAAGCATTGCTGCTTAGCCCTGCACTGAGGAGCTGCCAGGCTGCAATAGCACAGCACCGAGTTCAGGGCTGTGCGTGACTGGTTTTACCAGTTCAAGTAGCCTGTTAATCAGAATTGTGTGTCTGTGCTCTGGGCATCTTCCAGCATTTGCTTCGCCTGGCCACGCTCTGACCTTCCAGGCACATGTGCACAGCTCTGCTGCCATTGTTGAGTGTGTCCACGAGCTATTGCCCACAACTGTAACCTAAAGTTGTCCGACCATTTAATTGTAATAATAAAGAAATTTGCCCCTGTGCAAAGATGTCTGATGGTGCCTTTAACCTTGGAGCTAAATTTTAGATTTGAATTCTAATTTCTAGTAAATTTAGAATTAAAACGGAGATGTTGACACAGCAGAATCGCTGCCATAAAGAAACAAGTCACACTCTTTATTGTAACAGCTCTTGATTGCCTAGCGAAGAAATGCATAATGAATAAACATTATTTTAAAAGGCTTGATAGCACAATGAATTTTTCAGTGGGAGAAACAGAAGAGGGAGTATTTAAAAATACATGAGTTTCATATTTGGTTATAAGTCAAGAAGCAGCAAAAAGAACAAAAAAAATTGATAGCAATGGCAGCAAGCACTAAGCTTTCAGTCTTGAATTAATGAGGTAATTCATAATAGGGAGGGAGTGACTTAGTGATTAGTTAATTACTGTGCAGAAACATACAATTAATGCACAACTGGAATTAGTATACAATGAATTAAACTGCCACAAAATGCAAGCAACAAAAATTGAGAAGGAAACCTTGATTGTTGATTGAAGCTGTTATTACAGGAAAAAGTCTATTGAAATTACAATAGTTTAGCTCTCAACATGTTTCACTTGTGTGATCTCATTCCAAGCTGTAAATGGGAATGCTGTGATGGAGAGTGGTGTGTGCATTAATTACAGGTTTATGTACATGCAGGGGCAAATGAGATTGTAGGGCCAAAGGGCTACAAAGGCAGGCCGAGAGGAAGGGTGTGTGCATTGCAACAGGAACCTTCTTTAACTGTTGACAAAACTAAGAGATATTCAGCCTGCCTAGTGTATCAACTGTCCTGTCATCAGCCCGGGGATGTTTCAGCCCAAGGCTGCCAAGGACCAATCAGGCACAGAAGAGAGCTCTTCCTGCCCATGGATCCCACACCAGAAGCCCTGTTGCAGCTGCTCCAGAGCCATAGGATGGCTGTTCTGCTGTGCATTTGGTATCTTGTGTGAGTGCAGAGGGAAGGAATGATTTTGCACATGGGTGCAGGTGTCTATTCTGTGCGATCTTTATGTACCATAAAGCATAGGGGCAGCTGCCAGCTCAGGAGCAAATGCTGTTTGCCAAGCCAGTCTCTTTTCCTTCTGAGAGAGTAGGGGTTAGAAAAGGTTTGATCGTGTAAGGGAAGGAAATATCTCAAACTACACCACATCATAACTTAGAGCTGCCTTGGGTCTACTCTAAGCTATGTCAGTGGGAAAAGCCTTTTCATCTTATCTATTTCTCTGTATTCTCTCTATCTAGCAGGCATGGTACAGCATGGAGCACACCAGCAAGCAGCACACCACAGGCTGCATGGGGGCTGCAGGGGCTGTGCCACAGACAGAAGGCTGCACACCTTGGTCTGCAGATGCTGCATTTGGCAGAGCATTTCTGCAGCAGTTCAGATGAGAGTTTGCAAGTGCCCATGGTTTTTAACTTGGATTGCAGAAAATTGAGCTGATAGGGTTGGAAGATCATGCTAGTCTCAAAATATTATCTCTCCATTTAGCAATGTAAATAAGAGTGGTATTTTAGATATATAATAAGATCTGTTTTCTATCCTAAGGAATTAAAAATCTGAAGCAGAAAAATAATTTATAATAGTGTACATAAAAATATCCTTAAGGGAATTATGCAAAAGAGGAAAACTGGAATCTGCATTCTGCAGAAGGTGCTTTATACATAGAAACTCTTAAGTCATGATAATTGATTTATCTTATTGCATATTTGTTATGGGCTAACATGCATTGCATTGCTGATACTTTATTTCAGCTGAATTTGAAAATGAGTGGTAGTGCATTTCTTGGGACATAGTACTTTACCTTTACCCTTTTATTTCAGATGAGTTATAAAGATCCATAAATGAATAGCAAAAGTATTTTTTAAAAAATGTAGTCAACTCATGTCACTTTCATGTCAATATAAAAGTATCAGTGGTGTATATATATATATTGGTAGAGCAATCTAAAAAATGCAAAAACCTCTGGACAGAAAAAGGAAAACAAATTATTTAGTATAATAATTTTAAGTCTCTGTAAGAAAGCTTTAATCTTAAGAAATGGTCAAGATTTAGAAAAGAAAATTAAAGATAGAAGTCCAAACACTCTTTTGCCAAGGGCCCCAATTCAGTGAAGAACTCAAACACTGTTAATTTACTTACTCAGAAAGACTCTGCCAGACAAGCAAAGGTCTCTGAAAGCCTTTCATTATTGTCACCAAAAGCTGTAAGAAAGTCACTAATTTTTTTACAGGTAAAACGACCTTTTTCAATGTGTGAAAAAGTCCACCTTTACTAAGTGCTGCAGTCTGACCCTCTAAGTGGAGAGCAAAAATCTAATAAATTGAATCACTGGCGTTGGTGGTGCTGGGAGCTACAGCAGGGGTGGGACTCCTGGAGTGCTGGATCCTCCTCTCCTCTTCCTATTTTCCCATAGAATACCACGAAGATTTCAACAAACCAAAACCTTTATAAATATCCTCCAGCACAAATCAGCAAATTCCTGGCTTTGTCATGTGTGAATTATTTTGGAAACAGACTTGGACTTCTCTTTGTTGCTTGCTGAAATAATCTTCATAATCAGATGTCTCAACCAAGATCTGGTTAAAATTCATACTATGTCATTCAATCTGCCTTTACCAAATTAGAAGAAAATTGGGGTTTATTCAGCCTTATCTCAGATTTCTTTCTCTTTCTCTTATGCCTCTCTCCCACTGCTGTTCCACTGAGAAATTAACTCAGCCTTTCTGTCAGTGTGAGAGCTGGATTGGGAATAGCAGGAAAACCTCAGTTACTAGGAAGGGTATTAGTTTATAATAAAGTGCTGATCCTTGAAATGTCATTTCCCTGTTTGAAGACAGTAAAATAAACAGCAACAGAAAATCAAGTACTCTGTCAATTTAAATGGTTTGCTTGTTAATATTTACAATATTCTAAGCAGCAGAAGTAACTGTCTCTGCTCATAGAAGTTCTTTCAGCAGTATTTTCATTAAATGATCAAGCTTTTTCACAGATATTAAGTGGGTATGAGTTTCTGGTGTTGTGTGCTGTAGCTGAGGAGGAGGGAAACTTCCCACTGATTTCCAGTCCCAGGCTTCCCTCTTCACCAATAAAGCAAAGTATGTACTAATAACTATTCTCAGAGATGCTTCTGTTGCCACAGGTGAAGCAGAACAAGCTGCTCACCTTCACAGCAGCTCTGTACCTGGCCTTTCCTAGAGCTCTTCCCATGTTTGTCCCTGATGGAGCCTATGGAAACCAGCCTGTTCATCACCTCTCCCCTGCTCTCCCCAGGGCCTTTGCTCTGGGCAGCTGAGCACTCACTGCCAGACACAGGGATCAGGGACTCACGAGGTAACCCTTGAGACCACATGGCCAGTAAAATGGAGACTTGGTTCAAACCAGGTGTGGAAGATGCACAGTAGAAATGAATGTCTGAGTGGAGGGCATAATGTGTGTAATGCTGCTGGTTGCTCTTATTTACATTCCCTTCTGTGTTAGCTCTTAGTGTGGGGAGAGCTGCCTTGCTGGAATAGGTGCAATTTAAGGTAGAAATGGATGGGATTTAGAGTTTGCAGGCAGGAAAGCAGTAAAATCTGGATCTGCTAAACATGCCTGTGCAGTAATGCTGCCTTATATGCTGTCAGTCCGTTTTTTCAATTAATCATGTTAAAGTATATGGGTCTTGACCATTGGCTCCCAAGCACTGATGACATTTTTTCCCTAAAGTAAAATATAAACAATACCAATAAATCTCAAAAGTTGGGAGGGTGTGTTAATTATTTGCCATTTCCATGGTTGGGTTTCAGCTGAGATCAAAACCCCTAAGAATGATAATGGCTAATTTCAATGATCTTGAGTCCAGGATTTGCCATCATTCTCGCAGGAGGCAAGTGGTATTTCATGCTGTAAAAGAAACTGTCCTTTAAAAAACATGTGACAAAGGTTGGGGGTTTTTTGTCACATCAACCTGTGTCACTTTGAAAAATTTCCTGTGCTCCATTCTGAGGAAAAAAATATTTTACCCTAATGGCAAACTAAAAGTAAATTTCTATGTGCTGAAGAGGAGACAGTGAGTAGGGAAAGCTTCTGCTGTAGTCTAACGAGAAAGGCATTACTTTATATTAGCTCAGATGCTTTTTTTGGTGCAGTGAACACTTGCATCATAAAATACAAAACGGTCTGAAGGGCTTGAAACTTTGCACACCACAAATGGATTATGCAGCTCCATCAGACATGAGCAAGGGTTGTGCCTCTCCACCCTGTACAGCTGGAAGCTGGAGTTTGCCTCAGTTATTCATCTGCAGGGGTATGGCTGAGACACGAAGGGACATTTTTCTTCTCTCTGATGTGATGCTTTAGTTCCTTCTTCTGCAAATGGAAAACATGCAGGTAGATTTGGAATTATTCAACATATTAAATGTTCTTCATCCAAAAGGCACTGCATCTGACTGGCTAGGCAGATACTTCAGCTACTCCGGCAGGGGATATGTGATTTCTTTTGAGGGCAGAAAGATTAACAGTCAGTGACCATGATCTGTGTCAGAAAACCAGCACCTTATTGCAGGTATTTTAATTGCAACTCTGAAAGTGTACTTGCAAGCTTTTATTTATTATCCATTCAGTCCTGATTGCTTCATCTTAGTCTGTATTTTCAAACTGAAAAAAAACCAAGCAAAAAACCAGCAACCACCCATTCCCTCATTTGTTCCAAAAAATTAAACCCAAATCCCATCACCTTGCCCCAGCAACACCCCTGCAACAGGGTGGATGGCAAATACTGCCACAGCTTCATGAAAACTTCAGGAATCACAGTGTGTTGTTTCCTCTGTGGTTTGCCAGCCTGAGTCTGAAAGTATTGGATTGAATTTCCTTGAGTTCTGGAATTAGAACAACGTGTCCCAAACAGATGCCTGGCAGTGCACAGGCTCATAGGCAGGGTGACAGAGCAGCATGTCAAGGCTGCCCCTGGGACATCTCCACTGACATTGTTACACCAGGCATGAATCAACAGATACCACAGGAGGAAAGGCTCCTGTGCATCACTCATGGACACAAATCCTGGCTCACAGGAACTATTATCTCCTGTTAACCAAAGCAAATGGAAAACTCAATCCCTGTGAATATGCAATTGAGGAAGTTTTATTTATACATCAAATGATTATTCAAATAACATCTAGATGTAGGACAGTCCTCAACAGGGATCTATGTATTGAAATAACTTTTTGTCTAGTATATATTTTATGTAAAAATATAAATGTATAATATAAATAATATTTTTGTACAAAAATACCCTTTCAGGGTTATTGCACACATGGGGTTGTAAGTGGGTATTTTGATGCTGTGTGTGATTTTGTCTCTCATATCTGAGAGAAATAGAAAAGAAATATTCACCTTCTTAGAGGCTAAAAATGAGGTGCAACTACAGTGCAGCTCTGTGGTGTCTCCTTACAACAACGGGGAATGGAGTGGAAAAACCACAAGTTCATTTAACAAAGAGGAAAAGAAAGTTGGTAACGTGTTGAGAAGTACTAAATTACATTTACACAAGAGGTTTATTCAGCAGGCTCCTGTACCATTTCTGAAAATGTGCTCAACCACATGGTTTCTTCTATTTCCCTCCGGTTTCCTCCATTTCTAAATGCATCTCTTGTATCTGTTGTTTTTAGAGCATGCACAAACTTAACACTTGGGTGCAAGGTCTGACAGCAATCAGATATCACTCTGACATTCACTTTCCTTTGTTATATTTTATTTTACAATTTCAGAGGAACACAGGGCAAGTCTTCTATCAGCGTTAATTTTTCTCTCTCCTTTCCTTGCTGTGTGAGGGTAGTATACCTCTCAGGATATTTCAAAACACCTTCCACATTTTCTCTGGATGATTCCATTTCTGAATGCCTGTTCACATTCTCCCCACATGTTTCTCTTAATATCTGATATTTTTCAAAGATTGAAAGGCAACATTGCACAGTAAAAACAGTTGACATATTTGATTTCTCTCTATCCATCTCTCAGTGGAGGAGGTAGCGCTTGTCATCCCTGGGCAAGAGCAGCTGTTACAAAGCTTTATGGTGAATTGTCCGTGTTTACAGTCCTTCAGAACAGCATTTTTGTAAGTCTTTTCCTTAAAGTGGGCGTTGCAGAGTCCTATCTTAAGCTCTGTCTCTCCATACACGCTGAACTGAATAGAGGGGCACTTAGTGCCTTGTGTAAGTGCAGGCTGGTCTCAGCACTGCTGCCAACACTGGAGCTTTTCTCATCGACTTCAAGGGGCTGCTGATCAAATCTGTGCACCACGAGCTGCAGCTCCGTTTCTCCCAGTGAAAAGCTCACTGCTTTTGCAGTATTTAGGAGCATGGGTTTTAACCTAGATGATCTCCTCCACTCCAAAAACCTCTGTGAGAAATTTGCCTAATGTTTCTTGTCTTCACATGGATGCCAGTCCCTCAGATGTGTTTGTATCTGCTCTGGCAGAGTTAAAGCCTCCACTCCTGTAGTCTCAAACAAGATTTTTCTTTTTTTTTCTTGTCCTTTATTTTTGGGGAAGAATAGGAAGGTATGGTCCTGTGCTTTTGAGTCCAATATTCTTTTAATGCTCCTGGCCATCTGTGCACTGAGGCATGACTGTGTATTAAGAACTGGGTTACAATGCAATGCTCTTTGCTTGGGTTTGGTATTGTTCCTTATCTTTTGCCTTCTTTATTCCTGCTTTTTCTTTCTGATTTCTAGTCTACTAAACTGTATTTCTTGTGCAGTGCCAATTTTTTCTGGTTTTTTTTCTCTCATCAGTAGGGCTTTAATTTTTCTTTTAGTGAATGTAAATTATAAAATAAATTATGCTTTAATATGATTCAGATAATATTCTCTGGTAGATATTTTTAACCTCTGAACTTAAAAATTCGAAAACATACCCTGAAATATTTTTCAGTTCTCTTGGAATGAAAAACTTTTCTTTTGGCTAAGCAAGATCTGATGCATGAGCAGCTCTGCAGGATGAATCTTCCCCAGTCTTATGAAAATGCAGCATCATTATTAGGAAATTCCTAAACTGAGGCCACTCTTGTGCAAGGCAGCAGCATCATGGTGGAGCCATATGCTGGTGTTTTAGATGAATATCATATGGAATCAGGTTTTTACTGATTTCAGTTACTTTTTGGGGTGGATCAGGACCAGCTACATTAGATTCCATGTATTTTTCTATAATGTCATTTTTCTGTCTTTCTTTGCTCTTTGGTAGTCCATCAACTGCTGGTTGCTGAGTTGCCCTCTTCTTTAGTGTGGTTAGTGTAGATGGCCTGATTTTCATCTGTTCAGAGGGTACAGAAAGGTCAAGGAATGCGGGTGGGTTCCTGAGGAACTTTGACTTCTCCATAGCCCCCAGGATGTGTCTGGGGCACTGTGAAGGCAAATGAGTTTTTGTCTGCAGGCACTGGCCACCCATGACAGACTCCATGCAGATTAAGCAATAAAGGGCTATGGTAAAAAGCCATGATGGTGAAAGTCCTCGAGACCGTTGGCCAATCTGCACAGCAAAAAGTAACTCAAATATGTGCAGAAATGCCATCAGACCAAACCTTTGCCCCAGATCCAATATGGAAAGATTTCAGCAGGTTTGAGATAGTTTGGTAGGAAGGAGAATGACTTCAAATCCCCAGGCTGCAGTCAGGATCCCTCCTCTGTTCCTCAGTCATTCAGACAGCCCCATGGACAGGATGATGGCCCTCTTGGATATGCAGTTTCCTTGCAGGAAGTCTGTCCTCTCCTGCGAGCTTGGCCACAGAATGCTTTTCCTCCAGCTTTATGGTGCATATTTCATCCTTCAAACTGCTCAGAACCTGAGTGAAAATGGAAGCAAGAGGCAGCAGGAGGTGCTTTGGGTAGTTTCCAGATAGGTACTTATCTTCCTGAGCATACGTGCTCCATCTCTGCTAAACACACCTGAGCACCACGCTCAGGGCACTGAGGAAAACGCCTGCTCCAGTAAAGCAATCAGTGTTATCTGAAGCCCACTGAGTCTTTTCCTTTATCCAAAACTGTCACTCTACCATTAGCCTTAAATGACTGGCGACTGCTAAACTATCTGTAATCTTTGCAAACTGGAGACACAGTGAGGTTTCCTGACTTCTCTGCATAACCCAGCATCTCTGCAGTGTATAAAAAGCCTCTGTGAACACTCACAAAGGGCCAGTGCCTCAGCTGAGGCCCTTTGACTTCGCTGGACCTTTGCCAACCTCCACCAGCCGAGAACCTTTTTTCTTGTATTTTCTAAAGATACTATTGGGAAAACACTTTTGAAATCCAATGAACAAAGTTCAGTCAATAAAAAGTGAGGAAAAAATAGCCTGTGCAGCAATTGAACAAGTGAAATGGAATTCGGAGGTGACTGAGTGCTGCTGGTTGATACAGTTTTCTGTCTGATATTACTGATTTGGCAAAATGGGAACATTTCCCAAGAATGCATCAGGGTTTATCATAATGCTATGGGAAATCATTGGAACCTTTGGTGCCACACGTTTTATTTTGGCTATTATGCAATGAAGATTGAAAACTCCCTCTGGGCACAAAGCAGTTTGATCCTCCTGAAAGAAAATATTTCAGAAATCTGATTTTGCTGTAAATTGTGACATACTTGTTACTCAAATCTGACTAGAAAACAAAATGCCAAAATTCCCAATGGAAAGGTGATTTAACACAATTTTAATAGGCAGCTGTTTTACTACCTTTGAGAACTGTGAGTGAAATAAGCAATCTTATTTTTTGCAGGGGTGTGCATTACAAGTGAAATCCTCACAATCACTTAATAGAAAATGATGAAACATTAAATAGTAACTCAGCATTTAAAGACTGTGTCATTTTCCTGTGCCTGTGTTTAACCAACACAAGTTTCACAAGCTCTTAGTCCAAGTGCAGAATGCAAATATCTGCTGGATTCAGAAACAGAGTATTGACATAAGCATATCTGACTTTTCTTAACACATTTCTAGATGAAATATAGGAATGCAATAGGCAACAGAGTCAGAGGCAAGAGGATGTCTAAGCCTGCCAGCCCTGCTAAGAGCTGGGACAGGAAGAATGATTGTTTACTTGGGCGCCTTCTACTGACAAAATTATTGAGGATTGTTATTTGGAGTATTCAGCTGTGGAGTTTCGGGTATTTTCCTGTTGGTAAATAGTTGAGAGAGGAGATAATACATTACCTCTGCAAAATTATCAGTGCTAGAAATTTGGTCCATTCTCTGAGATGGGCTGTGCTGGTAAGGCAGGTATTTTTAGAAAACTTATATTGAACAGGATGATTTTTTTTATTTTTTTTTTAATGCTTTGAATAATGTAAACCATTTATCTTCTTTTCTGCCTCTGGAGAGAACATTTTCTGTAACTTGAAAAAAGGCAATAAAAATACTTATCTGAAAAGCACACCACACCTTGGAGGTGCGTGAAGTTCTCCTTGAACCATTCCCCTGGGAGAGTTCCTTAGAAACTGTAGGAATGGGCTTCTCCATTAAGAAGAAAGATAAGTCCAAAGTGCACTTTCATGACCCAGTCTGGGGATTTATTCCTCTCTTCTGTATTGATGAAAAGTCTCTTCTATTTCAAATGAACTATATTTGTATTCACAGTACTGTTTCTGAGTTCTCAGCTCATAAGGATATTTGCATTCTGAAGAGGAGATGATATTGCTCTAATTCCACTCATTTCACATACTTTTTAGCTGTAAGGAGTAGAAAACTTCTTTAGATCAGAGGATCATTATTGAGAGAAAAGAGCTTAATATTCTTCTTCTGTTTCCTACCTATGGTGTGGTGGGAAGATGAAAGTTAATCTCCAACCACTCCATTTCCTTTCAAAGAGAGAAAAGTCACTGAAGCATCGTTTGTGTTTGTGAGTCCCACTGGAAAAAGTAGGTGAAGCAACAGATTCCCTCGCGTACTGAAATTTTCCTGATTAGTTTTAGTTTTGCACCTGTTTATTCAAGAGCATCTGACTGTGCCTGGCTTGGTCTGCAGAGAGCACAAAGTTACTCAACTGCCAGGTCTACTGTGGTGTCTCTGATTCTGAATTCACTCCCAGTCTGTCCTGCTGGTGTTCGTGCTCAGGGGCATTTGAGGAGCTGCATCTTTCTCTGAGCAGCAGAAAGAGCACAGAAAACCTGCAGAGGCTTTTCTTCTGGTGAGCACTGGGGTTCTGGAGCTGGGGCAGGCTCCATACCTGAGCTCTCCTGCATGTGATGTCAGCCTTCCAGACCTGCAGCTTCCCTTGCTCAGGTGGGGGTTTTGGAAAACACTCGGGGCAGAGTCATCTTGTTTGTCCTGCGTTTCAGGGTAGGAGGGATGTTACTCATTTTGCTGTGCTTTTAGCAGCTGCAAGAAATTGTGGACTTCAGTAATTCCTTTCCTAAGTCAAAACACGAACCCTAAACAGTTACAGACAGTAGATTTCACAACCCATAATGTCAAAGTATTCCAAAATTATGCTGCACAAGACCTTTTTTCTTTTTGCCAAGTCTTTAATGTCATCTCAAAGCCCATCCTAACTAGGAGAAAGATGAATTACTATCCCTATATAAATATATATTTTATGTATATATTTATTAATTTATGGAGTAAATTTTGTATGTATATCTGTAATGATTATGCAAGGAGTAGAACTCACAAATGCTTCTTTCTTTTTTATTTTTTTTTTAATTTAGAAGGGTGAGTCAGAATTTCCTGGAAAGTAAATGTAGGCCATAAAGTCTGTACTTATTCTGAACTTTAAAACATCTGAGAAATATGCAAGAACTGAAGAACTGCCTTGCTTACCTCTCCCTAAAACTCCCTGATAGATATCATACTACATTTAAAAAACAGTAGTGACCCCCTATTTGCCTCAAATGGCTGCATTTAGTTTCCACTGATGCCTGTTTCTCATTTAGTTAATTAATTCTTTAGGGATTATGCAAAAATCATACTTCATAGTCCTCTGCTTCTGATGCCCTACACACACCTTAAACCTGGGATTAGCTATGGTCAGGTTGGCCACAATTAGCCATGAACAAAATCTGACAGGACCCCTGTGATGCCAAGTTGCATATTAATTCTTGAAGGCTTCGGGCGTTCCAGCAGCCACCAAGTTCCTCTGCTGCCCTTATACCTTAAACCCAACCCTAAACTAGTTTTGCAGAGCATTAAGATTTTTTACTACTTCTTTCAAAACTGTTTCCAGTTGGGTCAAGTGCACTATTTTGTTCCCCAGGTCAAGTACAGCCATTTTTTAGTGACCCAGGCCACTAAATTTAGTGGGGCTGACCCTCACGTTCTCGGTAGGATTGTGCTCGTTTGCAGTTTGCCAGCCACCCAGAGGACACTTCTGTGTCTCCTGCGGGCTGTGCTTGGTTCATCTCTGGGTTAATGAAGATGCATTTCCAGCTCTGAGTGTGCTGCCAGTCTGGAGGAGCCCTGCAGCTCCCTGCCTGGCACCGAGCTGCCCCTCAGGGCCAGGGGACAGCTCCTGGGTAGCTTCAGGAACAGCCGAAAGATTTACACGTAGATTTGTCCCTCGTGCTCTATTTCTGAACTTGTGAAAGTGTCTGAAAGTTGCTAAAGACTGCTGTTGGGTTTGGCATGTCAAACTGCCTTCCATAAAACACACACTGGTGGGCAAATGCCAGCAAAATCCCAGACGTGAGACGTGTAAGTCCGTGCAGGAGAAGGAGTGCAACCTCAGTAGCACTCGATTATTACTGTTGTGGTCGTATTTCTGTGCCATTTAGCTATTCTTGGGTTTGGAGTGGGGCTTTTTTCTCCCTTGTCAAGTCTTTACTGCCACCTTATTTGATTTTGTGTCTCTTTTATAATTGAGTACCCATGAGCTACCTTTGTGAATTGCTGTATGAAATATTAAGGGGGAAATTCCTGTAATACAAGAAGGTGGATACAGGAATAAATACTCTTTATTGCAAGAAAAGGCTAGTGTGAGAACAGGGTTGCCTGTTTGGGTTAAATAAGATCTCCTTCTTTCTGTAAAATTATAATGTAGTCAGGGTAAATATTAGTTTTATAACTGATTGACAGACAGATTAGGCTTTCCACAAGGTTTTGTCTCGGGCAGCAACAACAGCATGAAATTCTTCAGGCATTCAAGTTGTTTTGTGTATGCAGGGGCTTTACAAGAGAGCTCTCTGGTGAAAAGCTTGCCCTATTCCTAGGGCTCTTTTCACTGCAAATCTGACCCATTCATTACTGCAAATGGGTCTGGGAGGGCTGTGTGCTCCAGGGAGTAAGGAGTAGGACTTTGGCAACAAGCTGCTGAATGCAGATTTCTGTGCTGATTTGTTCTGTAGGTCACTGTTCATGGGAAGCTGTTGACTTGGATTTTATTTTGGCTTTTTTTTTCTTTTTCTTTTTTTTAACCCGCATTTTATACATTTAAAAAGTGATTTTTTTTGTTCATATCAAGACAGTTATCTCAGTCTACCTCCTCTTGGTAATTGATTTTTCTCCTCTTGTACTCCAGTTTTTCCCTTATTCTTCCTTCAACTGGAGTTCTCTCACTGGATTTTAGGTCACCTGTATTTTGTATCCAGTAAGGCCTATCCAGCTTTGCTTTGTTTTGTACCTGCCCTTTTTCTAATTGCTTTTGCGGCTAAGAGAAAACTATTAACAGAGGAGTTCTGATATGAGTGGAGATTTCTGTTAGCTGTACAAACCTCAACTTGCATGTGCTTCCAAAAGCAAGCTGAGGTGTCTCTTTGAAGGTTGTCAGTTCAGATACTTCTTGCCACCTGGATCAATTGTGAAGAAGCCCTCAGCAAAGATTTTAGAATGTTGGGATTTTATGATGATCTGTTATCCTGGGGGGCTGAGTGGGGTGGGACAAGAAAGTACCTATGAAAGTTGCTGCAAAATGATGCTTTCAGTGTGATAATATCTCCTTTGCTAGTGAGCTGTGGGCTGTTCCTTACACTAGTGACTTCCGCTGTCCATCAGGGCTCTCCAAGGGCATTATTAAAGGAGCAGAGAAGCTGGAGCTGTTTCTCTTGGCAGAGTAAATCAATTCCCATGGCTCTGGTCAGAAAAACCCACTTCAAATGTGAAACTTTTAGTTTCCCATGCGCTTGGCAGGCTCAATATATTATGTTAAAGTGTTTGACTCCAGGTGAGTCCGAGGGGTATGTGTATGCTCCTTGCTCTTCAGGAAATAACCTCTTCTTTTGAAACACACATTGTGTGTCAAAAATAATGGTTTGGTGGTACAGAGCAGTGCGGTATGGAGTGGTTTAAAACTTTGCTGACTTAAATGCTTTTCACAGGAGTTGAGGGGGCTGCAACCGTCCCTCCAAAAGCTATGTTTTCATAAGCAAATACCTTTAGGTAGTCAAATTAAAACAATTGCAATGTTTGTTGAAAGGAATGAAATATTTGATTGAAAGAAATAAGATAGAATAAAAAGAAGGGGGTATTTTTGTTTTGTTTTACTATTAAGCAGACAGTCTGACCTCTGGCTGACAGAAAAAGAAACAATTTCACTGCAAAAGAATTTATTTCATTCAAAAGTGATGAAATGTCATTGCTGGGAAAATACAGAAGAGATTACGTAGGGCAGATTCTGGATGGCTTGTGTAGGGCAGTGAACCCAGGTGGCCCTCTCCATCTTACAGCATCACAGCTGGGCTCGTGCAGGGGAGCAGCCATCCTGACATCTGTGTCAGCCACAGATACAACAACTGCATCTGACAGACAGGTCACTCTCTGCAGTCCTGCAGCAAGTCCCTGCCATTTGAAAATTCTTGGGGTGATTGGGAATTGCTTAGCACCCACCCCTAGATAGGCTGGCTGGTTATTAAGTTTGGCTGCAGACATGCTTTGATTGAAGTATGTCAGCCCTGAGTTGTGAGCTGCCAAAGTCTGTGCTTGAGATAGACCATCTCACATTAATCAGTTTGTTGGTGTTGATGCTGACCCCTCTGCTGTATTGAATTGTCCAAAGGGACCAGCCCTCACAACTGCTGCAAACCCTGGGGCTGTTTATGAGGCTTTAACCCTTGGAAACAACTCAGACTGTGGCCTCTCTGCTTTCTTTTCCAAGGGGATCAAAATGAAATAAATAACTACTCTCCTTTTGTACCTGTAAGTGGACACTGACCATTAATGTGCTGGCTCTTCTGGGCTTGTGTTTAATGTATCAGAGCAGCTTCTGTGCTGAACAATTGCAGTTGTTTCAGGCAAATGTTGCAAACGTGCTAGAGCAAAGCTTTTGTGGATGGTTCTCTAGGCTGCCTGTCTGCTATCCAGGATAAATCTGTAATCAGGTTATTTGTGTCAGAGCTGAATCCTGGCTTCTCCTGCTAATGTTGATTGCCACAGTCTGTTTCCCCTGAATGTGAATTCAGGTTGTTTCAGACCCAGTCCTTGTGCCAAAATTAAGCAAAGAAGAGGATGCCACTGTCACACAGGAGACTTGCTCCTCCAGCCAGGGAAATGCTTCTGGTGTGAGGAATGGTGGAGAGCATCAGGTGCAGCTGCAGCCCTGGCCTCTTCACTGCTTTTCTGTAACCAGCAAGATATATAAAGAAGAAATATCCACATTCTCCAAGTAGATTAAGTAATAATTCTTCATTTTGTTCGAAGCATGTGTACTGTGATCATTAAGGCCAAAGCCATTGAGAGCACTTGACCTGTGAACTGACTGTATTGAATAAGCCCACTGGCTTATTTCTCACAAAGCCAAAATACAACAATTGCAGATGTTATGAGTGTTCAAGCGAGCTACAGTGGGAATGGGAAAGTGCTTCCTTTCCAGTACTCTTTGGGATCAGAATTGAGCATTTACCATTGACACTGATCTAGGTGGTTGGCTGTGGGTGTTTCTCCCTAAGTTTCCTGTGATATACCAATGTTCTTTTGCAGCTCATCACTTCACATTCATTCTCTGCAGTTTGAAAGAGCAGAGACCATATCACCACTCAGGGAAGTTTTAGCATCTTTACAAAGGCTGAGGAAAAGACCTCCACAAAACTTTATTAGAAAAGTAGTGTGATCCAGTGCCCTTCTGCTGCACAATGAGAATTTGAAGCTTGGAAAACTTTCTGCTGCTTGTTCTGATAGCTGGCTTCTTTACTGTTACTTAAGCAATCTCAGAAAAAGATACAGACCTATACAAATTGACAGGAGACAGAGGAATTACATAATTAGAAATCTGAATCAGTTCTTGGACAGACAAGAAATTTTTGCAGGAGTCAAGAAGTGAAGTTTTTAGTTCATTATTAAATCCAGCTGTGCCATATAAAGGAACAGATTGCTGACATCTACCCAGTAAAATAAACACCCATTTTTCATGGCAGTCGTGGATTGATGCACCATGAAATCTTCTAATAGTCCAGATCTAAAAGCACGGAACCATAAATTATTCTATTGACACTTCTAGTAGTAGTTTTACAGATGCACTTAAACTGCCGCAAGTAAAATTTTAATTGCCTAATTTTGTGGAAATTATGGACCCAGATCCAGGCATCTACATCTGCAGCATGGTGTTTGGAATAAAGAACTCATACTTCATTCTGTAAGATTGAGAGCAATGTGAATGTGCGCGCTCTGCAGCTCCTAAGTCAACAAAATTACAAATCATTGAAATTCTTGGGAGTGAAGGCCACAGGGCTTGGAGAAGAGATGTCTGAGGGAGTGAGTAGGGAATTACAGTTTGATCTTCCTTGGTTTGCTTGAAATTCTAGCTGAATAGCTTTGCATCCATGGTCATGCCTTTACGCACTGATAGTATATGTTTTCTGCCAAAATTGATCAGAGGTAGAGGGAACCTCCTCCCAGATGGGTGTCTAGAAACTCATTTCCCAGGCCCGTAAGAGGATTTTACAAAGCAATTGTTCTTTCGTCTTGTGTCATAGTGATTACCAATAATTCATAATCCGTTGTGCATGGAAATCAACTGCTTCACTTCAGACAGTTAATTAAGGTTGCACACAAACCGGCACCCTTTTAGAAGGCTTGGTTTTGTCTTCCTTCTCCCCACTACCTCAACTTGCTTTATACTCTCCCTTTTGAAGGATGTGGTACATTGACAGCTTTGCAGTCCCCTCGTGTGGGGCTGCTCTGAACCCATGTGGATACTCAAAGGTCATGTTGGGAATGCTTTCCTCAACACTTAGACCTAAATGTTTTCATTTTCCAGGGCATCCACTAGAACAGCTTTCCCTTGGAGGAGTCTCTGGTTATTTGTGCTTGAAGAAAAAGTTAGTGAGAAGTCTATTGACCCTTTGAGACACCAATATTCAGCTATTTGCTTGTTGTTCTTTACTTGATAAATTACTAATTTAGGGTGAAATCATACTCTTTAGTGGCTCCCTGTTCATAAATCACAATCTGACATTTTTCCTCTAGGGGAAGATTGCTGTTTGCAGTATGCTCTGCCACCAGAACAGATGACAATATTAGTTTATCAGGAGAGACCTATGTTTTAAAAATAAATCCTGATACAATAAATTCCCAGCTCTCTGTATTGCTGCTTGATTTTTTTTTTTATGGCCAAATTGTCTCCGTGATCTTGAGCTCAAAAGGCTTTTTATAGAAAGCACAGAAATCCAAAATGAAATGTATGATCAAATGGACAGAAAGGGGAAAGCAGTGTTTCAATTTGACAATGGTTTGACAGCCTGCACAGGTATTAGAGCAGATTATTTATGCTGATGAGAAATCACACACCATTTTCAATTAAGGAGCATTTAATCAAGAGTAAGATTTTATTAGAATGAGAATCCAGCATTTTCAATAATCTGTGAAGCTGTTCTTGTTTTAAATTGCTAACACAATATTTGAGGGTGGATTTCTAAAGGTGTTTTAAGCCCTTGACTCTTGCAGAACTGGAAGTTTATATTGTATATTGGTGTCTGGTCTTTTTAATGAGGGTACAAGGCATTCTGAACTAGGGTTAACATCCCTACACACGTAACTTGGAATTTCTCCTTGCAGGAAGAGCAAGGCAGAGAAGCTATAGGGTTTTTCTCTGTCTCTTAGATTGCAGAAATGGAAATCTCCATCTCAAGCTCTTTTGTTTAACCACAGGATGCCCAACCTACCTTGCTGCTGCCGAGACAACGACCAGCACCCCAGTCTGTAGTTTTTGCTGGGCTGTTGGTGACAATATGTCTGTGTGAGGGCAGTGGAAGAAGCTTCCTTCCCTGCTCCCCTATGCAATATGCTTCCTGTCTGTGGCTGGGTTTATCTCTCCCCGCTTTGACTTACACCTCACCAAAGTGGCTGGATGGTTGTGAGTGATGGCTCAGCCTTCCAAGATAGCTGAGCTGAGCACCTGTCCCAGGCAGGATCAGGTGTGTTCAGGGAGGGAGGTGTAATGCACCGAGTCTCCTCCGTGCTCCCACATGGAGCTGGGCTGCCACGTGACACCAAAGCTTTGGGCAAGCAGAGAGGGCCCTTGGGATGAGCCCATGAGTGTTCTGTGGGGCTTTGCGTCCTGTTTCTTCCTGGTGAAACAAGAGCAGTGTGAGAAGCAATACTCAGGGCTTCACACTGAGCAGGTTGTGTTCTTCATTCTCCTTTTCTCAAGTACTGCTTTGGAGAAAGTTAGAAACAAATGACTAAAAAGCAGGGAGGAGGGAAGGAGAGGATGCTCGAACCCAGCTCTGTCCTTTTCCCTCTCCACCAACCACTGTCAGAGCTCCATTACTCCTCTGCCATTACAAATGGTGCTGCTGATAGGCTTGTATGCAAATGTGTCTTCTGTGTGTGCATCAGGTTAAGGGCCACTTGGGCAAGCCTGGGATTGACAGGGGCTCGGCAGCCACAGCAGCAGTGCTGGGCTCTTCAGTCATGTTAAACACATTTAAAAAGACAAAACCCACAGGTTCTTTTGTATTCCAGTAGAGTGCTGCTGGCGTAAGAACATTGTTCCCAGGGGTCTGGAAATGTCTCTACATCCTTAATGTGTCTTTACTTCAGAGAAAACAGGCATGTGCAATTAATTCTTATACTTATGCTACTTGAGCCTATTTGAAATTATGTGTGTCTATGTGCAAGGCAATTAATTCCCATTCTTCAGAAGTAAGAGAGAGAGAGCGATTTTTTCTGTTTTTCCTTTTTACAGTGGCAGGGTAAGGATTCAAACTTAGGGTTTTTTTTTCCCCCAGTTCTGTGCTGTTGCTTCCAGATCATGTTGCTTGGGAAAGTAAGTTGTCATACCAAGGAGCTTCAAGCAATAAAAAATGCATGATCAAGAAAGATGTATTTTAATGATTATGAGTATGCAGCACAAATCAAGGAAAATCCAACAGCAATTTTTTATTTCGTCCTTAATGAATTTAAGGTAATTCACTTATTTCTGAGAGATAAATGGTCTCTCTGAAGGATGCTGTCATGATAAGAACAATAAGAAATGGTTATCTCTTTGAACTAAGGCTTGTGTGCCAGTGCCAGTTGCCTCATGAAATTAGTTTGCAATGTACTTAATGTACATCGGGTTTGGTTCTCTCTCTGGTGCCTATTTAAAATGTCCCTCGGGATAAGAACTTAAGTGCATAGCTTTAGGGTTTGCAAATTTTATTCACCATCTAGAACCCTCTTCAGTGCTCAAGTAGGCAGGGGTATAACCTCTGTCAAAAGGAAATATAGGGAAAAAAGGAGAAGGAAGACCAAGTGACAGTCTCTTCTTTGTGCAATATCGTCTTTAACTTTGCTTCCAAAAATAATTTTAGCTCCTCAGAAACAAGGTTAATGCACACGGGCAATTCAATACAATTGCTGTTCTTTTCCACTCATGATGTAACCCATAAAAATGTCTTGCACCATTTATGCCGAGTCTGTTGTACTTGACATAAAAAGGTGGAAAGAAGTTGTTTCATGAAGACTGTAGCATGGTCCTCTGGGAGTCATGAAACTCAATTTTCCCTGAACATAATTAATATCTTTCCCATTATGAACTCGAGGAAGGTCCATGTAGCCCGAAATGGCAGCAAACTAATCATCAGAAGAGACACAGAGCTGAGACAATCATATGCTGGAGATTCATTTAGAAAATGAACTTGAGGGAAAATCGGAGAGGGGCACTAACATCAGGCTTTATGGCTGTGCCCTGCCATCTCTGCAAACAAGAGGGGACTTTCACTGACCTCCAGCAGTTGTTTTGCAGTGGAGTGGGTGGGTTCAGCAGCACCACTTTCTCATCCTGATTGCACACAAGGGGCCAAAATCATTCCTTGGTGCAATCCCCCTCACTTTACTGGAGGAGCACCATAGCTGAATTTGGCTCATGCTTTCTGGGAACTGCAGCTTTTTACCAGAGATACAGCTGTTAAATGGAGAGGTCAATGCAACATTTTCAATCCCCATGAAATTTTTTTTCTCAATAATTATGGGCCATGACATTTATTACTAGGTAGGTGTGCCCATATTTTTGTCAGATACCATGCGGTCTGGCCGAAGCTTTCAAGACCATACATTACTGGTGACTGAGTGGGGATGGGCATGGCCTGACGCAGCTGGGTGTTCCAGGAGAGGGCTTTTACTGTTAGGAACAGCAGCAGAAGGGAGAAGTGACCCCGTCGGCCACATGTGCTCTTCATTCTTTGTGTGACATTGTGGGGCGACAAAACAGTACATGCCTTCGTGTGAAGTCTTGATTAGCAGACTCAAGTGAGCAGTGTAGTTCCAGGGAGGACATACTGCTTGATCACCTACCAGAAACCTGAGGAGATTAAAACCATCTTTTATTCTTAGCCATTGAAACATGGTCATGGCAGCTGGGCAGAGGAGCAAAAGGCCACCCCAGATCAAGAGCTTCTGCCTGGATGTAGTGTATCTATGAGGCTTTTCCTTTTATTTTCCAGTAGGTCTCTCTTGTTTGCCTTAAGTATAACATTCACTTTCCCAACAGTCAGAACAGAGCTAGATGTTCTTCTCCAGATTTGGGTGCAGTGGAACAGCACTGCACCTGTCAGGCTGGGTCTCATCTCTGTCCCTTGGACATGTCTGCTTATCAGTTTCCACTTTTATCAGATTTTTGCTCAGGAACATTGAACAAAACCTTCTTTAATAAGTTCTCTAAAGGGATTTCAAACTTATGTCTGATGCCTTCAATTATTAGACTTGGGTTTTCTATAAGAGAACCTCTTTTCTGTTATTCTGCATGACCCAGTTCAGACTTTTTCAGGGATCTCACCCTGCTGACCTGAGCAAGCACATGGGAACTAGGTGATGAGCTGGACACAGTTATGCCCCCAAACCCTGAGAGTCAGGTCAATAACATACAGCGTATTTACTGGTGAAGTGGGAAATCAAGACTACCTCTGTGTTTCCCAAATGAGATTCTGAAATGCTTTCCTCCTGGGAAGGAGATTGACCTGTGACTAAAAGTGCTCTGAGGCAACAGCCTGAAAGAGCCTGTGGCCTGACATTATCTCTGCTGTGGGAGTCAGGAGCTCATCACACAAGGGGAGCTTTGGGAGGGCAAACAGGGCAGGAGGCTGGCATGGAAGTATGTGGTATTCCTCTCATTATAGCCACCTCTCCCTTCTACGAGTTCATTTTCTGGTTGCTACAGGCAACAAACTTAGGAAGTGTCAAAACTTTGATAGGCTGTACCATCTCAGTGTGGCACAAGATACTAAACATTCACATCTCCCGTGAGAGCCTAGGCAGTTCAGCATGTTTTAATTCTGACTGGCTTCACAAATTAGGACCAAGTCCTTCATTTACCAGTTATCTGCACTTGTCTGGCAGTGATCAAGTCCACTGGTGTTATCCTATTTGTATAGGTCAACAGCATTAATTGGTTTTTGTGCATCTTGTATATTAAGCATGCAAAGCGTGGACTCTCTTGCCAAGAATAGAGGCAGAAGCAAATTAAAGAGTGCTTATGTTGGGGTAATCATAAGATGCTTCCAGGTAATTTTAATAAATTAGTTGTTCAATTCACTCAGATGCCACTAAATTAATATGTCTAGAGCAATGTGCTGTATTTTCTATCAATCATTTTTTTATTCTTCTTAATTACATTTCCCCCGCTTTAGCTGTTGCCTTCTAGCTGTGGAACTGCTGTACTTTAGCTGCAGTAGGTACAAAGATTAGAATACAAACAGTGCATTTAGCTCTCAGCAGGAGCCTGAGTTTAAAAATGGTTCAGTGAGTGAGTGCACAACAGTGTTACATGTGGAGTGTACCACAGATTGAGGAATGGTTCTGAGAATCCTGTTTGGCTAATGCATGAGGAACATACCCAGGGCTAAAGAGTATGCAGAGATACTAGAAAAGACAGCCCTGAATACCTACCAGGCTATTTTTGTGTAGATAATGGAGGTCACTTGGCTTTTACTAAACATCAGAGTTGAAAATTTTTAATAAAATAGGTTACTTTCAATCAGCAGAGACTTCCCTTCTCTGCACAGTGGTATTATCGGAAATCCTTGCAGCTAAAGAAGCCATGGGAAATGTCACCTGTATCTTCAAAGGTCATTTTTTCCTTCCCCTGCTGCTGATATGTCAAGAGCAATTCTAGTGAAGTCCAACCAGTTAGACTGGCAAAGGACCAGTCCTGAAGATCATCTCTTCAGAATATAAAGCCCTGATCCTGCAAATCTGTCCTGTCTTCAAGGGCAGCTTCTGAGATTCTCTGCAGGTTTACAAGTTACCTGCTCTGTGCTCTTTACCAAATGATCTTCTCCAGTAACATCTCTCCAAAACTTTAACATCTCAGCATGCTTAAGCACTGGAGCATCGGTTTTCAGGCTAGTGAAGCAGGAGGTTCAGCAGAGAGTGCTGAACCATACTGAACATTCCCACACAGCTTTATTAGCTTCATCTTACTTGTGGAGACAATGACTTGGCAGGGCATATGCAGAGAGATTTGGAAAAAAACCTTGGAATTCAATGCAGAAACCCTGGCTTACAGCCATGGCTCGTCCAAGCCTGAGGTTGGAATACATTTTCTTTGGGTGTATTCCAAAGGGAGGGGAATGTCTGATGTATTGGCAAGGGGGGGATGTAAAAGCACAAAAATTGCAAAATTGGCAGAAATCTGCTTAAGATATGAGTGAGAAAATCATTCTTAACTGGCACCAATAAAATCTTTTATGATGAAATAGCTATATTTAGATTTCTTCCTATTTCTCCATGCATTTTCTGGGTGTGGTTTTTCCCCCCATTTTCTAAATCTGTGAAATGTTACATGTTTTTAATAGGTAGGAACGTTAATACTGGGCTAGTGCATCCTTTAAAACAAACCCTACATGTTGGATGAGATACAGCAAGTGTCCTAGTTTTTCTTGTTTATGCATGATGTCAGCCACAGCGTTGCCTGGGCATGAAGGTCCAGCCCTACAGTCTGGATTAACTGTGTGCATTTCCTAATTCACTATGTGTTTACATATGTCCTGTTGGATAGTACGTATCTAGCAGGATTGTTTTGTTCATATATTAGTAATCTGGCTAAAGATAAGATACATAATCAAACTGTAGCAGTTTCTGTTCTTAAGAGAGTCCTGGTTAACAGTGTTTCACTTGCATCTGTTTAATTCTAGAGTTATGTTGTCAATAGGATTGTATGATGGATGTGCAGGGGAAACACCAACCTAGATTTAGCCAAAGTGCATCTTGAGTTTGAGAGTTTTTACTCCTTTTCCTCTTGCATTTTATCCTTTTTTCCAGTGTATTACTCTGAAATATGTATGAATGCTTCCAATCATGATTTCTGGCCATCTGTGCAGTCTAGTGGGGATTTCATAGGCTATTTAGAGTAAAATTTCTCATTTCTTCTACATTTTCTGGAGGACCAAACTTGTCCAGGAGATACTGAGAAATGCCCTTGTGGTTCTGAAATGCTGAAGAGAAGGGCACATAGAGAACAATACAACCAGACAAAAGCTTAAATGCCAGTGGACTGTCCGTAAATACTTAATAAAGGTGAACATACCTTTCTGTAAAGCAAGGCAATGTGTGCCTGATATTAAAATGAAGTAGACTACCAAAAAAGTGGATACAGGTTATCAAGACAAATATTTTAAAAGCAAGATCTGCTTTATTGGGAAAGCCTCTCAAGAGGAGTGGAAAATTCTTCACACAGATCTTTGCAAAATGAGATTGGTCAAAAGTAATCAGTGTAGGCTCAGTGCTGAACTAACTAGGTAATAGAAGACAGCCTCAGGTCTTTTCCATGTCTAATTATTATGCTTCCATGAGTATTCTCCAAATTCAGGTCACTTAAATCATTAGGTGCTGATCACAGATGAACATTTCCTAGCCTATTTACATTTTTTCAGTGTGTACTCAAGGGTTTGGGAATTGTGGGTGCAAATTTAAGAAGAGTGATTGGAAAAGCTGAATTAACTCTGCATTTCATTGAAGATCTAAGGCCAGCAATTGTCCATTGTGCCCGAAGCTCTTAGAAACACAAGTCCTATTTTCCCCTAAATGAATTGTAGGGGCTCAATTTTGAAACAATGCTTCCAATCTTCTGATTTAAACCATCTAAAATTTTTATTTACAAGTTGTTCTTCTAGAATTTCTCATACTGAACAGGAATAAACAAACTGTTCCCACAGGCACAGTATTTACAGCTCAGCATTCTGGTTGTTCCATGAGTAGTGAAGAAATTAATAGATCTGTTGTTAATCTACCCCATGAGACTGAAAAGGAGAAGTTTCCAAAAGCAGAGTCACTTTTGCAATGTGAGGTTCTCAAGAGCACAGACTAGTTTAGTTTTGTACATGCTAGCAACCCATTTCAAGAAAACACTTTTCTTCCTGAGCATAGAGTTAGGCTTTTATGATATTTGTGTAACATTTATCCCCTAGGAGAACACTGTTAGTGTAAAATTCTCCTTTGTGTGCTTTTTGTTCTGTTCCAGACTGTGGGTAGGCCTTGGTAACTCCCTGGCAGATAATAAAATATGTATGTTATCCTACTGAAGTTTAGTCTCTGTTTCTCATTGTTGTATGTAGCATCCAAAACAATTTTTGTACCCATTTGCTACAGCAGTTGATTTTTAATTTCTTCCTTTCTAGTTTTGTTGTGAAAACAAATGTCACCACAACAAAAAGCTGGTTCTGTGTAATTCTGGTCTAGCCAAAACCATTTTCCAATTTAGTGCTGCTAGAACAACCCCAAAGGCTCTTTACACTTGCAGTGAGACCCTTGTATGCAGAGCATACGAGCAGCTTATATAAATTGGAAATATCCAGGGGGCTTTAGGATATGTTTCAAAAGGATCTTGAAGTTGTGGTTTTGCTGTTTGTCTCAGAAGTCTCTAGTAACAAATACAAGGAAAGTTTACTATAATAATTCATGGTGATGTCATGCATCCAAGTAAGATATCTCAGAAAGTGTATTTACACTGCAGTTCTTGTTGAAGCCCCACAAATGAGGGGAAACTGTACAGAAAATATAGTTGTGAAGCTAAATATTCACCAAAAGGTGACCTTGAGAGTTTTGGCATTGCATTTCCATTCGTGAGGGAGGTTATAAAAGCAGGAGAGGCTTAAAAGGGCCTTGGCTGCTCAGGCTGTGAGTGCAGGTGGCTGAGAGCCTCCTGAACATCTCTCTCAGTGTGCAGCTCCTCACCTTCTTCCTCTGCATTCAACACAAACATGCCAGCCTGTATTTTCACTTTGGAATAATAACCCCTAAAGCACCCCAGGTACCCCATCCAGCTGCCCCGACAAGCCCAGCTATGCTGTTTGTGACCCTCCCAGGGCATCATTCACTCCAATCGTTCACAGCTTGCCAAAGCTTTGATTTCGTGTTTGTGACAGGGTTTATGGCTTCATTTCAGACATGTGAGCCCTCCCCAGGACTGACTGACTCATCCCTGAATGGCCTGGAAAGCAGTAGATAGGTCCCCCAGCTCGCCCGGCCACAGCTCCAACAGCTGACAATGACAGCATTGCATTCTGCAGCAGTTCTGCCATCGCAGAACCAGATGATGTCACACACTGAGCCCTTGCCACAAACTGAAAGGATGCTTTGGAAAACTGGGCTCTCTGGAAGTGGGCAGTGGGGATGTCTTGGCACTGCAAAAGCCCACAGTCCTCTTTCAGAGCCAGGAGTGAGAAATGGCACAGTATCTTGAGCGATGATCTGAGCTTCGAAAACTAATACAAAACTCATGCTGGCCCCATTTTTTAAAACTACGTGAAACGTCATGTATCAAAGTAACTGGAAGCTAAGCCGAGGAAAAACCTTTTGTTTTTTTGCTAAGCAAATTCATTGCAGCTTAACTGGGAAAAGTTCGCCGGAACATTTTTCAGCGGGAGACTGTTGCCTAAATTTGTCACATTTCCTGAATGTACTGTCAAGATGAAAAATGTCACCACCAGATCAGCTCCGGAAATTCAGGAACATGGGAATTGGGGGTAGTTTTGGGGGGATTGTGCCCTTTTCTTTTTACCTTTTCTTTTTTTTTTTGCAATGGGAGAAGGAACCAACATTTTACTATTTCTGAGGTTTGTGTCAGCTTCTTTGTAGTTTGAATTGGGAGTATCAGGAACAGCTGAGTCAAGCAGGAACAGCTGAGTCAAGCTTGGAGTCAGGCAGTGTAAGGTACTGTTCTGGCTTTGTGAGAAGCAAAGTGGTTTATTTCAGAAGAACAAATATGACTATTTAATAATCTGTCTGTGTCTACCACCTAATATGTTAAGCTGTCTGTACTCCCAGTAGTGTCTGGGGATGATGGAAACCTGGTTTAAAGTTAGTGCTGTTCTGTATTTGTCTTTGGCTCTTTGGTGATTTCACCAGAAAAGAGCTTGGATATTCCCTCATGAAGTCAAAGGAATTTTCATTCTGACCTTCAGTGAGGACGGCAGTGACAAGCTGGGTCTCCTGCAACGTCCTTTCTAGGGAAGAATCTGCTATAAATTGCAAAGTCCCATAGAATCCACTGAAGGGAAACTCAGAATTTTTTTCTCACCCCTGAAACTGCTATATAAACTTAAACATCCTGAAACCTACATATTTGTGTTTTTCTCTTTGGCAATCTGAAAGATTCATTTTAGCTGGGTTTAAAATGAAAATTAGCATTTATGTGTTTGAAATTGCCAGTGACTGTGAAAAATGGGCAGGTTCCTCTGCAAGGCTCCTCTAGCTCTGTAGGATCAGATAGAATATTTATATGTAACTATTGGGGTATTTTGATTTTTTACTGAAAGTTCATTTTCCTATGATGACCTCTGCCATTGCTGAGATCTCATCAGGGCTGAGAGGGACAGAGGCCCCCTCAGAGTAGAAGCTGAAGAGCAGATACTATCAAGATAGAGAAATCTAGCCATTTTAACAGGGACTTTGATCTGAGTGGAGGCAGCTGTTTTCTGTAAATTGACTCTGAAAAAAACATCACAAGAGTATTCTCCAATTATTCACTGAGCAGGAACTTTTCCTATTGCAGTAACTATCATGCCTTTGACATAAAGCTGAGAGAGAATCATGTTATAAAGTTCAAGTATCCTATTTATATTAATTTTTTCAGATTTGTTTCCTCTACCTTCTGATTAAAATGTGTAGCCACTGTGATAGAGGTGCACTGCTGGAGCTTCTTCTTTCATATGAAGGTACTGATAATGTCAAGAAAACAAATGGAAGAGAAAAGCTGTCTGATTGAAAGTAAATAGTTAGAGCAGTTTCAGCAGTCCTTTGGGTGGGAGCTAATATAAAGTTGCTTAGTAAATCAGTAAACAAGTTAAAATGTGCACAAAAAAGATAAAGAAGTAGAATACCATCTGAAATGAAGAGCTCCCAGGAAATAAATCAAACAATCAAATATGTGACGAGCTGGGCAGAATATCAATCCCCTGTGCTGCTGAAGGCAGGCACAACTTTCTTCTCACACTTCTGCAGCTCTGAAGTTATTGGTCTTGATTGTAAATATTTTGTAGTTCTGTCAAGACTCACCCTTTATGGCCAATGGGCCTTGATGACATTCTTCTCAGTGAGAGACTGAAGAGAATTTGAATCATTGCCATTTACACTGTACCAGTAACTGCTACGAAGCTCATGCCGGAGTTTGATATTTATAAGTCTATAGCAGATGGAGCTAACCATAATTATTTTAAGGTTTAAGGTAAGAGTTCAACTTTTCCAAAGTTTGCAAAATGTATTTATTTCAGCAAACAGATAAAACTGCAATAAAGTTATGTCTCTAGTAGAACTTGGACTTTTAAAAAGGCAAGAAATCTGCAGCTTAGTTTCTGTGGAAACTGAGCATGAAGAAACCCACAGTGCACCTTTGAGAAATCTGTAATAATGCTTAAGCTGCTACTGCCCCATTTTTTGCATCCCTAGCAGAGTCTCATAGTTTGGATTGGGCTTATGTATATCTTTTGGGTTGTAGGAGGCATGTAGTGAGTCTTATTTCAAGTGTTTGAAGCTATATGCTATTTTTTTCCTATTTATCTTACCAGAATATTCTCTCATTAATAGTCAAAGCATTATGAGGGAAAACTGTTTCACACGCGTGTGCTTATGGAGTGTTTGCAGATAGGATGAAACTCACTTGAAGGACACATGTCTTCATTACCCCAGCAAAATTTTACCTGACTCCAGAGGATCTATCCAGAACTATGGGAGTTCACGTTTTAAGTGGATGACCGAGGTGTCTTGTTTGAAGACTTACAGCCAGTGGTGGTGACCAACAGCTTTTTAAAATACATGATTTTTCTTAGCAATTAAGACAGATTGGGAGGGCAAAAAGTTATAAACAACAAATTGTGTGTGTGTATGGTCTTACCCAGTATGTGCTGAGCAGGACAGGCCTTCCTCTGAAATCAGAGGAAAGCTCTGGGTCACTTTCCAGTCTTCTGGGGCTCATCTGCTTCCTAGTGAAAGCCATGCTGGTGAATGCTCCCAACAGAAACATTGCTGCTCACAAAGGCTGCACAGGCACCCTTTTACTGATAACATTTGTCCTCCTGGTGCCTCGTTAGGCTGGCAAACAGCATGGCATCCCTGTTCCTGTGCTCTGAGCAGGCACCAGCTCTGAGGAAATGCTGCCAGTGTCATACCCTTCCCCACAGTCCCACTGCTCCCTTGTCACGGAGGCTGTGCTGTGCCATGCAAGTACTGTATTGTGGATTCGATCCATTCAAAATCCCTCTCTGTGAAATCATTTGGGCCGTTCAATTTCCTCCTTTGTGCCTTGTCACAATCTGAGTGGTGGTTTGTTTTTCTTTACTGTCAGTGTGCTTCATCTATCTCTCCCCCTGCAAGCAAAAGCAGAAGTGTTCAGCAGCTTGTCAGGAAAGGTTTCACTTTGCTCTCTTGTATCCTGACCAACCCAAAGGGGACAGTGCCAGTCCCTGTCTGTGCCGTACTTGCATCAGCTCTGGATTCAGTCTTGATAGTGATTAGTGACCCCTGCACTCATCATATGCATCAGGAACTTCTCTAAACCAGAGTATTAAACTTCTGACAAGCACTACGTGAAGCAATCAGTGTGCCTTGGCCATTCTGCCTGGTTAGCCCATAAGTGTAGACAAGAATAAATGATGATTCAAGGCCTTTCAGTCAGCCATAACCACTCTGTTAGGGAGTCAACAAGGCTGGGGACTGTGGCCAAAGCCTTTAACCACTAATCCAAACCAATTTCCTCTCTTTCTCAAATGTTCCATAATTTGAAAGCTTTTTGAACAAAGAATAAAAGTTTACAAAATACACCTTTTCTAAAAGAGTTTAACAAAACTCTCCCAGAAAGCAGAATTTGAGATGCAGTCACATTTTCTAAGTCAGTATGGCTTTGTATATAAAATTGTTTAAAGAATTTAAATCTTCCTGAATTGAGCGGGACTTGAAAATGTTATCATTACAAATGCTCTTTTAGATGCAGAGATGGGGAAAGGAATTCCTTGCCACCCGCTGTCCTTTTTATTCTTCTTGTATTCAACAGCATCAAGTATCTGGATTATGTATCTAAACTACGCTTAGGCTATATAGGTGACCTTTATGTTCCACAAATCTTGCTTTCAGAGAAGCAATTCATGTGGACTGTCTTTTGTTTCTTCTGTGATTAATCATACATCATCAAGTGGTGTGTCTTAGGCCTTGGAAATGTTCTGAGCATTTGTTTATTCTTTAATATTGAGACGTGACTATTGCAGTTTATCTTCCAGTTTTTTAATGTCCTTTTTATTTTTGCTGCACATCACTGTCATTGGGCCACATTACTTTCCATTTCTTTTTCTTTCCTCTTTTCATTACTCAAAATGAATTGAAAAATGAAATTAAATTAATATTTGCACTTACTACAAGGCTCATCTTTCCTCCTCATATCATACAGTTCCCAATTATGTTAATAGTATTTCATGAAGTGGAAGTATTTGAGATAAGAATTTGGTTTCAGCTATTAAGAAGAAAATATTTTTGTCATAGAATAGCTAATTTGTAGAGGATACTGGTCATTTTTATAAGTTTGATTTCCTTTGGGATTAATGAAATGTTTGAGAGCTGATTCCACGAGCAAAAAGCTGACAAGCTGTGGATTATTTATGAAGCAGGTTTTGAAATTCTGTTTTCAGACTACATGTCTGTTCAAGACAAATAGTTCATCCTTTTTTTAAAGAGTCAATGATATCAATCACAACCTACCTGGTAGGCATAGTTTAATCACCAATCACATCATGAGATAAAATATGCTCAGTCAGAGAAATCTGCTTGTGCCTGCTGTTGCTTCTGACTGGAGCTCTGGGCAAGTTATCTAGCACACCTCTATTTCAGTATCACCTGAACACTGAATGACCAACATTTTCATCAGGTATTAGCCAAAACACTTGCCAAAATCTTGCAAGAATTTAGTAAATACAAATGGGAAAGGAAAAGCAATTTCTAGCTGAGTACTGGTATGTTTAAATGAGCAACAGTTTTCTGGATATATGTTTTTGGAAATGGAAATTACCCTTAAAATAGAAATTTGTTCTTATAGGTGTGTAGTGTTTTGTGAATTCTCATGAATTCCTCCTTTCTTTGCAAATCTTTCCTGGCATAAAACCTCAGTTTATTAACATGTTCATCTTGTAATGGGAAAGACAGTCCCATTTGATAGGTACTTCTCTATTTTCATCCTATCTGTTTCAGAGTTAATGCCAGTTCCATAGACCTGGGTACTGTACTCTGACATGCAGTGCCTGGGTAATCACCATTCAGAGATAATCCTCTCTGCTTCAGGCCTTCCATTCCATAATATGCAGCATGACACAGAAATTGGTGGGTTTGCCGTTGCTGGGTTTTTATCCCCTCATTCCGGTGACACAGTTTAACCCTCCTGTTTTTTTAATGAGGTTTTAATTGTGTGTCCTGCCTTGTCCCCTCTGCCTTCTCTGCCCTGGGCTGTAGATTGGCTTGGCCCCTGGCCGCAGTGCCCTGGAGGTGGGTGGGCTCGGGCAGAAGTAGGACAGAGATTGTCACCTCCTCGTGGGTTGGGCACAGTGAGAGCTGCCCTGCCTGTTGCACGTTAGGCTTTTTGTTTGCATGTCACTGTAGCTTAGCTTCATGTTTTAGGTCTTTAGAAATGGTAGTGTGTTTAGCACTGATCAGATTAACGTGACAAAATTAATAAAGTACTTTAATACACAGGGTGAGGAGACTGAAGGGAATTGAAATTAGAGAGACAGAAGAACAAAGGCAGTTCTTAAATGAACATTTTTAGCAGTAGCTTAACATTATAAAGATTAATAGGAATTAATTTGCATATATAATGCAATGTACAGAACACAATTCAAACTGACTACCAATTCTACAAATGGTATTATTGTAAAAGAAGAGCTACATAAAAAAGGCGTATCAGGTTTCTTCCCCTGGCCCCATAAATGTGCGTGACTAAAACTAAAGCAAGTGCCAGTCATTCTCAGATGTTCTCATGTCATGTGCCTTCATCTTGGACTGTACAAGCACAGCCATCCCACGTGTTGGTTCTAGCGTGAGTATTCTGATTTTATAGCAGATCAAAGCATACCTAGTTATAAGTAATTATAACACCAATAATCAACATTTATGATAATACTGAGCCAAAACAAATTTATATTCTACTCGTGGCTTGCTTAGGGAAGCAAGAATAAAAAAGTCTAAGGAAGAATCAAGGAGTAATGTAGTAAGAACAAAAATGTTATGCAAGCTGGCTCAACCAAAAGAGTCTCCCAGTACATTAATGTGTAAGTTTCAGCCCAAAATACACAGGTCACTGAATAGGTTCAGCCTCTGTTTTCTCTGTTCCTCTGAGTATTCCCTGCTCATCTTTTCTCAATGTAGAGTGCTGCAGGGATATACCCATTATCTACCCAGTTGCAATGTGTATTTATAGTGCTATAGGACAGCGTAGCTCTGAGGAGCCCAGAGCGTAAGTCCAAATTGAGAGCTCTCCTAAAGCCCATCAGCTAGGGCTAGGATTACCAAAACTAATTTGGGATTTCCTGTACTGCCTGATTGAATCTTAGGTGCTCAAAATCATCATCATCATCATAATAAATAGGTTGGTATTTACTGTCTTTCCCTAACATCTGCTATTTCCTTATGTGTAGACAAATAGCACATCCTCAAGCTGCAAACCAAATGTATACATGATAAGAAATGTCACTTTGCACCTTGTCTACAGTGGATGGTCACTGGGAAAGGAGAGGGGAAAATGCCTGAGAATCAAAGATAAGAATAAAGGTCTTTAAAAAGGAGTAATTGCAACAGATAAGCGATGACACCTTTCCTCATCCCACTCAAGCTGCGTGTAGCAGGACATGCGTTGCTGTCTCAGTGGGTCCAAGGTTGCATGAATTTAGCCCACTGGGTCACACAGTTTTGCAGCAACTGCAGGCTGCTGTCACTCCAGGAAGGGGAGGCAGGGATGCTTGTGCTGCAGGGCTGCTGTTCATAGACAGCAAATCTGGAATTGCCAGGATAGGTGCCCACAGCATGTCTGTCTAAAGCCCGCTGGGGAGCGAGTGGTGGGCCTGCTTTTGTCTGTATCTGACCATCTGTGGTGGTGTGTGCTTGCAACAATAGCCCGCTTGCAATTTGTCCTTTCCACACGGCTGCCTACTGATTCCAAATGTTGCCAGATAATACAGGAGAGCAAGCTGGTCTTTACAATTCACTGAGTGTCCCTCGAAACCCAGGCTTTGCGTGATGTCTGCATGCTGAAGTCTAGTGGGAAACCAGGGGAGTGAAGATTCTAATTGGGAAATAAAATTTGAGAGAGAGGTGTTTTAGAAAGTGAGGTTTAATTGCATTTTAGGGCTTTCAGAGCTCCCATTCCTTGTCCTGTCCTGTAGCTGAGGTTATTCTCCTGAGTGCAGATCAGCTCAGGAGCTGCTCACTGTCATCAGGTACAGTGGTGGGAGAGTTATAGTGTTTCTCAGTGTGCCCTCTGAAGCCCTGCTTTAATTCTGCATCATGGAGAGAGCATGTGCTTGGATCAGAAGTTTCTTCTGCTTCCAGACTGTGCCTTTTCCAAAGGAAATATAAAGCAGAGCATATTGTGTACAGTTCTGGATGCTGTGAGGATGTTTGTTATGCGTGTGCAGGGACAGGCTTGTGTAGTGCATCAAGAAGGATCTTTCAACAGCCTCAAGTTTTAGTTTCTGGAGTTTCCATATTGAATGAGAGCTCTGAAAATGAGGCAAGGATGGTGCTTACCTGAGGAGTGGAAACATGGATGTTTTTGGCACATGGTGGTTTTGTCCTGCTGGAAGTGCACAGACTTCTGAGTGGAGTAACCATGGTCTTTAATATGTTGTAGTTTCCAAAATAACTATTCGTTGTAGAAATAATGCTGATTGATTCTAATTGCAAAAGTGGAAATTAACAAACTCATGTTCACTTATCTGTATGTTTAGGAGTTGTTAATTTTTAAGTAAATCCAACAGACAAGTTCATTATCTGAAATCCCAGCAGTCTTGGAACAAGTATCTTCCTTTAGTAATGGCACTTTGGTATTTTGGCTCCCTATATGTGTGTTGTCTAGGTTAGAGAACTGGCCCAACTCAGAATCTGGATTTTACTGTGCAGCCAGCAAAATAATCTAAAAACTTTGCTGGATTTTAAGTAATTCTTTATTGACCCTTTTTTTATGCAGTCCAACTACATCACCTAATATCCCAGTGCACTCTTGATCAAAGACCTACATCCTCCTCCTGCGGGAAGGTAGATTTGCTGGCTTGGTGTGTCCCTTTCCTTTCCAGCTTCTGTAATTCCCTGTCTTCACAGGGTGCTCCAGAGCTTCTGCATCAGCATCATGTGTCTTGTTACCTTGGGTGAAAGGTGGCATAAAGATGTTACATAAAAAGCAATAGAAGAGAAGCTGGACACAATCCAGGAACCTTCCAGCTGACAAAACAAGATGGCTCATACGATAGGAGGTGTGTAGAAGTGTCCTAAAAGACAGCTTGTTAGGAACTAGGCCACAGTAAAGTGCTGGTTGCAGGTGGTCTTTTCGTCAACAAATGACTGGTAGTTGTTTTGGGACAGTGAACAGCTTTTATCCCGGGGCTCAGATAACATTCCAATCTCCTGAAGCACCATTCAGTGACACTGGAGTGTCTACAGAGACATTTAGTGTCTACAAAGATCACAGTTTAGACAGGTGAAGGCTCCTGCACTTGTTTGATGTTACTGTGTGTTTGCTTGCTTTTCAGCTGCATTCATTGTTCTGTGATGCAGTTCACTGTTTATAGAGAAAAGCTTCTTTGAGCAAAGTTTCCTTTTGTATCATCAGTATAAACATGTCCACAAGGCCAGGAGTTCCTTGTCTTCAGCCTCTGTGGACAGCAGCACTTGGAGCAGTGATAGTGTCACACTTGGATGGGGCCTCAGTTTTAATTTCTTTGCATTATTTGTCACCTTTGAGAACATCTGGGGGTTCTGCAGGTAGCCTGCTGCTCTCGGCCGTTTTCTGCTCTGGAATAAGGAATGCCCCAAATCCAGGCAAATACAGAATCAGTGGATTGATCCAAGTTTGATCACACCATTGGGGGTAGCCTGTCATTTACAAAAACGGTTTGAGATTGATCTGTTTTCTGCAGCTGGAAACCTTCATTTCATTACGCAAATTATTTCTCTGAAAGCTGCTAAGAAGGATTGTGGTCTATAATTAGAATAATACCCCACAGGATTACGTTCACAAATGTAATTATATAATCATTTAGAACTAAATTGTGCCATGAAACTACAGAGTTTTTCAAAATGGTACTAGCATTGCTGGGGGGTTGTTTCTGAGATTTTCTGTGGTTGCCACAGGCCAATTAGAAAGATTTTCAGTTCCACTGAGAGCTCCTCCCTCCTTCCCCTATCAATATTTTGAGATTAATCAAGATTGGTGATTATGTTCAAATATCTGCTGTGGTTCAGTACCAAGTAGTGGCAGTGAAATCAGATGCAGCTTTCAGTATCAAAGGTGAGGTGCTGTAAGTGGGAACGTGTCTCTTGGAAGCCCACAGTGGCAGGCTGTTTTGGTACTTCAGTATGTCATACAGAAGTAGACAATGAGGTGGTGAAATTGTTCTTTGGGGACTCTCCTATCTCAGCTCTGTGGCAGGGAGGCTGTGAGCTGCATTTGTGTCCGTGCTGCTTGGAGCAGAGAGCAGTGACAGGGGAGGCAGCTCCTCGCTGTGTAGGAGCAGCCTGGTTGTACAGCCTCCCTGTGGCAGGGGGGTATTATGGAGTGGTGCAGGGTGCACTGTCCCTGTACCCCCCTGCAGCCTCAGGACAGCCTGGCTTTGGTTTCACAGTAATGTGAAAGTAAACCCATTGAACCCTCTCCATACCTGAACCTGTGTGAATGTGTTGGTGCCATTCATCGGTGAACATTGTCACAAAAATATTTTGCACTGAATTAGTTTTACTGCTCTTCTGCCTGAAATGATGAATTGTAAATATGAAATAGAACAGTTTTGCTTTTCTTCTTTAGGTCTGCAAAGCCCTTCTATTAGCTTTACACTGTTGATATAACATCAAGTTGCATCCTCTTCACATCGGATTCCCCACAGTGCCTGGTCTCTTGCACAGCCCAGACTGTACCAGCAGGTTTGTTTGGTTAGCACAGTCTGCTAAAACTCCAGAAATAAGAGCACTACATTGCCTTGTTTTATTAAGAATTCATGCACTGTCCTTACAGGTTGCAAGCCCCTGGTTAGTGAGTCAATGGGTAATAGCAGGGTAAACTAATGAGGTACTGTGATATTTGCAACATGAGAAAGGCAAATATTTCACCAAGCTCTCCAATTATCTCTGGTAGCCTTGTACACTTCTAATGAGCACAAGGTAATCAGCCTATCTCTTCCAGGGTATTAACGAGAGCCACTTAAAATTCTCCAGGATTCCTGTGGAGAACTGATATATGGACCCAAAAGGATAAATAAAGAGGTTGTGCAATTGCTGCTTCAAGGGCTGTCATACTATCCCCAAGGCTAGTTGTCTCTCTGCCTGTGGTGTGTTTTGTTGATGCCTTTATTGTATGCAAACTAAAGAGACTGTAATTTTGGAACTGCAAGGGTGCTTGAGCAGCAGCATAATGTGGCTGCTGGGAGACTACAAAATCATTCTCCTCAAAGACAGCATCTCCTAACAAGGTGTTCAGTTGTTAGCTCACATCTCAAGTAGTGCAACTGGGCAAGAAAGAGGATGTCAGGAAATGCAAACCTGCAAACACCCTCAGTTATTGGCTGGGCTTTTTCCATCCCATCCCATGTCAGGGAGAACAGGAGGATCTCAGGAAGCAGCAAGGATGGTGTGTTGGCATCTGCTTTGGCAGGCAGTATCCTTTCCTATGACCTCCCACATAAAGCAAGGTCCAGGACAAGACCTGGAGATGTAGAAATAGGAAGCACAAGAAAAGTGTATGGAGTGGTAGGAAGTGCTAGATGTGTTCTGTTTTACCCTACACTTTAACACCTTGGGGACTAGAGATAAAAAAATACAAATTAAAAATTCTTTGCTTCTGATCAGCAGCAGTAGCTGTATTTACTAGAGATTTTTTAAAACAAGGACAGGAAAAATTGTTACTCAAACAGATTTTGCCTGTGAGGTTGAAATGTACAAAGATTTGTTATTACCAGCAGAAACTTGGAAAGGAAAGAGAATTTGAGAACATTCTCCAATTCAAAAGTCTATATTATCATGAAACCCATTTACAAGCAGATGTTTCTAGGAAAAAAATATCAGTCATTTAAAATATGTAAACTGACAGCCAGTACCCTTTCTAATTCCCTAGTCTGCAGCTGTCTGAATTCAAAAGTGCACTTCTGGATGCTCAGGAGATCGGTACTGAGGGATGGTCTTCCCTTTCTCATATCTCCTGGCCTTCAAGTTACACCACATGGTTGTGTCTGCTCACAGCTCATACTACATGGTTTAGTGGTAGGGATCAGTGTAGTGTTTCTCTAATCACACTAACACAGTTCAGCTGGGGGACAGAGCACTGCCAGGCTGTTGTTCCTGTGTGAAAATCAAAACTGCACAGCTGAGTTTTTGACTTTGTCTTGTATGTGATTAGCAACAGCTGTCTTGAGTCAGGAGCCTGGACTGTCACTCCTGTTTCACAGGCAGGCAGTGGCTGGTGTGAAGTTTGGGTGGCACTGGAGCTTCCACTGGGCAAACACCTGCACAACAACAGCCCAGTCACCTCCTCCCTTGCCTGGTGGCTGAGCAGAGCCCTGGGAATTTCTGTTCTCACAAAGCACCAAGAATATCAAAATTCTGTCTAATGTACAAGTAAAAAGCTTTATCCAGCAATGCAGCAGCACCAGGGTTTGATGCTGAGAAAGTTCAAAGCTGAGAAGTAGTCACAGAGAGCTGGGAGTGCCATGAGGCACCAGCTCAAAGGGCTGGCATTGGAGCCAGCAAGGGCAGTGAACTGGGGAGAGTAAGGAGAAAAATAAATATTAATATGAGTGAAGTGGTGTGCCTGTGTATGAAACCTCAGTTGTAATCTTGTGATATCTTTTCTTGTGGCTTATGACGATATTAGGCTCTCTAAAGGTTTATTATGTGCAGCTGGATGTACATTAGTGTATTTATTAGTCATCACAAGGTTGTTGACATTATTTCCACAGTGCTTTTACATTAAGAGCTTACTGAAATGCTAGATTTATGTTAGGCTACCAAAGTAATTTCCTCATATCAAGACAGCTTAGAAATACAGGGACCTAAGCTGTTGCTGTAATGAATTTTCTGCCTCTCACAGGGATATTTATCCAATCTGTTCTGTAAACAGAGAAATTAGTTCAGACTTGTGCAAATGCTTTAATTACACTTAACTGGATTAATGGCTGAACTCTGAGGAAATGTTGTTTCTTTAGGCAAAACAGTTTGACCAGGTCAACAATGTGTTTTTAAATTCAGCCTCATGCCTCTGGAAGGCAGGCCTGTATTAGCTGGGCTGCTGGTGAGGCATTTGGTGGCCCTGGGCAATTGGGCTGGGACGTGAGGATCTGTGACATGAAGGGCTGTTTGGATTTAGAGTTCATTGCATCTCCTTTCTTCAAGCTCAATTCTCTTGGACAGAAGTGAGTCCTTGGAACCTGATCCAAATTGTGGCAGTTTCACAGCCTTTTTCTTTCCACGCCAGTGAACAATTGGCTCCAAAGGTTTTTATGGTGAATATTTGCAGATCAGTTATCTAAAGGTGAATGCAGCAAATCATGTTAAAGGCTCCAGGTCTGATTTCCTTGACTGTATTGTGTTAGCTTGAGAATCTTGCTCAGAAATTTTATAACTTTTGGAGAAATGCCCAATTCTTTGTTTCATTGGTGGCTTTTGCACCCTTAGAGCAACCTCAGCAATGTCCTGAGTGAAACCTCAGGCAGCCCATCCCAGACACAGCTCCCTGCATCTTCCCAAAACACTTTGGCTCTGAGAAGGACTGGATTTCTAATCCTGCTTTGTTCTAAGCTCCTCATTAAATTGCTACAGCTGGCTTCCTGCTCAGTGTGCCACATTCAGTGTTGTGTTGAAGCATTTCTGTTTCATTTTTCACCTTATTGAAACTAAGGACATCTTAAGACGGGGATGTAGGTCCCACTGGGGAGCCAGGACTGAATAGCAACAGCTCTAAATTCCTGATTCTGTTTAGTCCCCCAGGAGCTCAGCACCCTCCTGCTCTCCCTGTGAGTTCCTGAGTGCTCCCTGTCTCAGTACAAGCCCTGGGCAGAAAGTTGTTCCTTGGTGCAGTAAACCCTCAGTGTGAAGGAGCTGCCTCCATCCTTATTGTATAAAAGCTAACTTGATGATTGCAGTCCAAGGCCCCATGACACAGGGCAAAGTGACACCTGGAAATTGCACTTTTTTGCACCTTCTCAGGGTTCTTTGCAGAGGAGGTTTCTGTGCTTTCCAGAGATATGCAAAATGTCAGCGCTGTCACCTCTGTTACTTCTATATGCTCTAAAATTTACTTGTTAAATGGTAATACTCAGTTTCCTTCTTCTCCACTTCTCCACTACTTTGGCTCACACTCTTTCAGCCCTTTAGCCATTTAGAGGCAATAGCTCAGCTTCCACTTTTAATTGCCACTGTCGGAATCAGAAATCCTGGTGTTTCTGGGGTTTGCTGGAGTTCCTGAGACCAGATTTCCTCCTAAGCCACAGCTGCAGCATGAAAGTCTTCATGGCATATTTCAGCAGCGTCTTTGAAATGTATTCTAGTTAACTGTCTCTGATAAAATTGCATTTGTTATAAATATTACATACACGGGTACATTTCAGGCATAGAAAACTGGAAAAACTAAGAAAGGGGTTGTATGACAGAGGATGAAAATAATGCACACATATATGGCCAGACCTATTTCTTGCAGTGTCTGAGAAGCTGTGCTCAGTAAAATATACACAATTTTAGTACACGAACATACTTCCATGCAAAGATGAATGTTGATTTTGATCATCAAAAAGAAGAAATCAAACAATTAAACTTTTATTTTTCTCAGTATTGTAAAGATACTGTTGTTACAAGAACATCTGTGAGCTCAGTTCTGTTTAAGGTTTGAAACAGCTTGATACACAGAACAGGGAAAGGCCAGGATTGTCAGAACCTTCCAGAAAGGAATTTAGCTATAACCAAGGTGTGGCAGGGCATTGAGTACCTCACCCCATCCTGCACACGGAGCCAGGCTAAACAGAACCCCTAAATTCAGCATACGTCAATGCCATGTAATTTAGAGTTCGCTGCAAGTTGGCCCCGACTCTCCTTTGATTTAAAATATTCCTGATTTTCAGTAGTTCACCTCAGGAGAGGGAGTCTTCCCCAGCTTTTTAATATTAACAGCGAGTGGAAATGCCATCAGCATTTATCATTCAAACTTTGCTGAATACATTACACTGCAGATTTCATTGCTCCTTCTGCAGAACGGGAGAGGGAGGGAATTGTGTTAAATCCTCCGTGGTTGTGCCAGGAGGCTCTCACTGCTCCTGCTGCTGGGAGCAGCTCTGCCCAGGAGCAGAAGTCCTCTCCACTATCCCTAGGGCTGGAGAGCCCGGGCTGGTGCTGGGAGGATGCTCAGGGTCACCTCTGTGTGTGTGTGACCTGTGCCACTGAGCAGGGGCTTGGCAAACAGGCTCAGGCCAGTGTTTCTTAGAACTCCTCTTTCAGTATTTTGGACAGTATTGTAGAGGGTGGTTTGTTTGGGGTTTTTTTTCAGCAGGGGGAACAGTAGCAGAATTTGGTTATTACCACAGTCAGCACACAAGCACAGCCCTGCCACTGTGGTGCACAGAGAGAACAGGTTTATCCATCATGGAACTGATGGAAAGGGGGGACATTCTCCTTTCTTTTACATGCCCAGAAAAAGGAGCAGTTCAACACCAGTCGAAGGAACTGCACTGGCATTGACTGGTCAGAACAGAGAGCTGTTTGAAAGTCATCTGCTTTGCTTCTTGTCCTGGAGCTGGTGACAGGGGAAGGCTTACAAGTAAAATCTCATTTCAGACAAGTAGAGGATTTCTCACCACTTGTTTGGGTTTAGACAGTGTAATCACTTGTGTTATTACCATAAAACAAATACCTGGAAGGTTTTGTCAGCTTTTAATAAGCTACTGAAAGCTATATCGGAAAATGGTGTTAGTGAGAAATAACACACACACCAAAAAAAAGTCCCTGCTCTCCATTTGCACAGAGGCAGCAACAGAAAAAGCTAAGTATCAGTTTTCAGAGCAAAATTGCTATTTGTTGGTGAATCAGTTTTATGCATATAAACAGTGCTTGGGGATTTTGCTCCCATGCATGTTTATTTATGAAATGGAAAGCAAGCAGAAATTTTGAGTAGTCCCAGGGTACAACCCAGAACTGAAATGTAAAGATAGAATGAAAAAGCCAGTGATGCTAATAATAGAAATGCAAGGTCTCTGAGGATGAACATGATCAGTGGGGAATGCCAGGGCTGCTGTAATCAGGAAAGAAAGGATTCATTCGCTTCACTTCTTCCTAAAAATTCATGAAAGCTTTTAGTTTGTTTTAAACTTGTGCTCCACAAAATTAGGTGGGAGTCATGACCTGAAGGAGCAGCGCAGAAAGAAAGCACAAACACAGCAGCTCTGGATGTTTGGGCGCAGAGTGAACAGGCAGGTTTTGATGACGTCCAAGGGCAACTGGCAAACTTATTCCTTCTAGGTTGGCTTTGACAGTGCCAGCCTGCAGAAGGCAGAGGAGCAGCCCTCTGTTACCTCTAGAATAGAACATTATGATTTCCCCTAAATGATGACATGAACAGTGAAAGTGTCCTGCACCTCAGCAGCAAACTAGCACAAACTCAGTGAGGGTTCCCTGAGAGGTGCATTGCACCCTCCCTCACCCCCTCACTGTCTGGCTAAGGTCCTTTGGTCATATTTGTTTCAAATTCCAGTAGCTCATGTGCACTCTCACGCAATACAGCTTTGCCACAGGAACTGTTTTGGTGCTTGTTTGTCTCTCTGGCAGCATTTAATGCCTTTTTAAGCTTAGTTTTCTCTCCTTTCCCCTCTGTTCCTGTTCGTTCTTCAAGCAGTCTCCTGTGTCTCTCCTCCAAAAGTGCCATAAGCCCCTTAGCACACTAAGCCTGCATGGATGGTTGCTCCTGTTTCACCGAGCGGAGGTGGAGATGCTAGAGCCCCTGTTTCCAATCCTATTACCTCCTCGTGCTTTTCTTATAAAAAAACAGGTGATGGTGGTGAGTTGGCCACGAGCAGTGTTGTGCAGGACATCTCTACAGTCATGATTGAACACTATCCTTCAGCAGATATAAGCCACTAAAGCTTTCAGCAAAGTTGTAAGGCTTAACCCAAAGCACTTGGAAACAAGATAAAAGCTTAAGCACTTCCTCGTCTCCCATTCGAAGCTGAAGATATGTGTGTACTGACCTTTCCTGTTGCTGCAATCAGCGTGTAGTGAAAATCCCTCTGTAATTTAGCGCTACAAGGAGCGCAGTCTGACTCATCTCTGGGAGAACATTTTGTCTGCCACTCAAGGTCCAGAGCAGCTAAGTGCATTGTTTGTCTGTAAATAAAAACACCCAATGAAAATCGCATTCTAGTCAGGGGAAGCAGGTGTGTTTGATGCACGTGGTTATTTTGTCTCAAAGTACAGAAATTGAGGAGCTGTGAAGTGGCTCGTGGTTATCCAGGTCTACCATTCACCAACTCCTGCTGTTGCTTCAATCACACTGAGGTAAAGGGAAGTGTGCCGTGTGTGTCCATGAATGTCTCACACCAATTATTTCACTTTTGTGGGCACCACTGGAAGAGTGTTGAAGCTCACTTTGTTGGAGGATGTTGGACTGTTGTTCCACTAAGGAATCCTGGCTGTGTAAAGTTGCCTGTCTTTTTCCTTGGTCCTTTTGCAAAGGCCACAGCTGTATCCCTGTCCTGAGAGAAAATGAAGGTCTCTCCATCTTTACAAAGGATGGTGTGTTACTAGGCAAGGGGTTTTAAATAAACTTTGTGTGATTTTGATTCTCTTCCCCATGTACTCACTGAGCATTACATTTTATGCCTAACATGGCTACACCTCTCTGTCTAAGCAGCAACAACAAAACAGTCTAAAATTGTTAAAAATATTTTCAAGTGTCCTGATGACATGTATCTTCATACAGTTTCTGAGGGTCAGCTTCAGTGAGAGATAGAAGATGTCATTGAAATTGGCCACCATCCACACAGAAAGGAACAAACTGATTGATTAAATCGCTCTCATTATTGGGGTATGCCCACTGGTGAGAGAAGCAGAATCTGGGCCAGATTGGGCTGTCTTCTGTAACCCTCCCTTAGGTGACTGTGCTGCATCTGGAATCAGTGTGGCAGGTGTGTGGTGTTCCTGGCATTAGCCAGTCTGCAAGGGGCCTGAGAACAGCAGGGCAGAGAATATGGATTGTGTCCCATTGCGTCGGCAGTGGCAGGCTCAGCAGCCAGCCCTGGTGTCATTTGCACTCTATGGCTGGAACTTTTATTTATTCTCTAGGTTAAATAACTTTTGGTAGCAGCATTCATGATAATCTGTTGCCTGCAAGTCCTTGGCTTTTCCAGCAGGGGAAATATATTGGACTAGTCAGGTTGTCTTCTGTGATACCTGTCAGTTTAAATTGTATGACCTTTTAGTGAGCTCTGAACCTCACCTGTCGAAGTCAATTTAATCATGTGTCTTTGTAAGGCTTCCCAATTTCAGAGTTCTTTCAGCTGAGAAAACTAATTGAAAAAAGTTGGCAAATACTTCACTTAAGAGAAAGTAAACTTGGAGGAGAAATATATTTTCTTCTGCATGGATTTTCCTATATTGTTCAACTTAACTTCCTTCAGATGACTTCTGCTGAAAACGTTCACCCCTAAAGCAGCCCTTTATCCTTTCTAGCTCTGCATTTAACTGGTTCTCAGAAGCCAAGACCTGTGGAAAGTAATTAAATTAAATCTTTTTTCCTAATTGGATTGAGTCAGTGCAGTTGTTGTCCATTTACTTCAGACTTCTCAACACAGAATCAGCTATTTCCTCTTGGATTTCGAGTCTCCTCTTTGCAGTCCCAGCACCAATGTGCTATATTTCACCTTCTCATCCTGGAAGTTCCTGATTGCTTTTTCCAAACTATGACAGTATGCATATTTTTCGTGCTGAGAAGAGATGATCTCTCCTGTTGTCTTTTGTTTAAGAACTTCATAAAACCTCCTCGTGTCCAGTTTTACTTACCATAACCACATCTCACTCTCTTCTGGGGCATTTTGCTTGTTGCCTTCTGTACTGCTGGTGCAGAAGGGAGGCTACAACCTCCTTTCAGGTAGCTGTAAACTTCTTTTGCTCCCTTTCACCACTTCAGCTTTCCCAGGGAATCCTCTTGCTTTACCTTCAGAGTTGCCAGTCCCAGTACAGGTCATTTAGTCACTGCACATTTATCAAAGGTAAGCGGTGCAATTTAAGTTTAGCATAATTGAGATAAGAAGGTTTATACCTCGATTGCTAATGGTATCACCCAGCCAACAAGTGCCCCTGGAAATGCCTATGAAATAATTTGCTACCCTCAGGAGTTAGAAAATTTTTAACTCTAAATAAAAATACTACACTATGTCTCAGGAACATGTGTTAATTCGTCCCCTGCCTCTGTTACAGGCTGGACACACTTTATTTTAAAGGAAAAAGTGTTCAGAGAATACACATTAAAATCAGGGCAGAAATATCCCTATTTGAATTGACCTTTTAAGAAAAATGAAGATTCCCATTCTCAAGAGTTCTAAAATTTAGGAACCCAAATGTTGTGGAGGAAAATTAGGGGAAAGAGGCAATCAACAAAGTTCTATTTTTTTTTTAAAGTGAAGACAAAAGGTGCTCTCAGCATCTGCTGCAGAGTGGCCTTGTTATATTTGGGGCTGGGCACCTCAGGGGGGAAGAGGCTTATCCATCCTGCTCAGCATTTGCAGTGTTACTGGTATTCCTGCCCAGGTCAAAGCATCAACTCCCAGTTCAGGGATGGAGTTACCAACAGGGCCCAAAGCAGGAGGTGACTAGAGACAAGGCCAGGCTGGAACACCTTGTCCACAATGAGTTTTCCTATGTTTTGAATCTTCTTTTTCCACTACAGAGCAGAGATGAGCCTGGTAATTCAGAGAACAATGCACAGGAACATATCCGAGGAAGGCAGTGACACTTCTTCTAGCAGGGAAACCATTCTCCAACCTAAATTTTCCAACTTGTCTCTGTACAGCAGAATGATCCTAAGCATATAAATCCTCTAGTAATGCAATCTGAATCTTGGAGTCCTTGTTTCATAATTTATCAGATCACATTTTGATTTGAAAGAAGTGTCCACATGGTGAGACCAGGAGAGCTGCAGCTGCCTGGGCGTGCAGCACTTGTGATTTTGCTCCATCAGCGGTCACTCAGGAGCCACTCAGCAAAGTGAATAAGGAAAGGTCTAGCGTAATCGACAGTAAAAGGCCTCCCAATTGAGTTACTCCTGCTTCTCCTGTTAAGGTTTCTGATTAGAGTGCAACTGCTGCTCAGTAGCAGTCTTCAACAAAACTGCCATTTTTCCTCATCCATGTATTTTTGGTTTTCTGATTCCAGTGTTAGCCAGGAGCATCTCAGTGATTTCATGGATTGGTGCTGCAGAGGCCCCTCCTGTTTGTAATTAAGTTGTTACTTCACAATTCCTTATGCTCATCTAGCTTTACTTTAGCAGAAAATATGGCTGATGACTTAGAATTCATTGATAGCAACAAATAGGATAACGTTATAATTTGTCAACCATGTTCACAGGGCACAGGAATTGTTTTGACTGTCAGATAGTTTCACACAAAGCTCAGGAGCCAAATGCACAACAGGCAGTGCCCAGACAGGCAGCACAGCTCTGTGCCAGTGCAAGTGCCCCAGCAAAAAGTGTGGATGCAACTACAGGAGAGACTGTGTCACAATGGAGTGACAGTGAAAGACAAAGACATGTTGGGATGGGAGAGACATTGATACTCTGGCAGTTCACCTGCACTTACAACATGCACTTATGTGAATTTCAGGCAAAGCACAGTAAAAGTTTCCTTTACAACAGAGGCATTCAAGTAGAATGAATAAAGAAGATAAATTGTCTTTTAGAAGGGTGGGAGCGTTTCCAATATGCATAACAACCTTTATGGTTTTACGTCAAGCAGTAGTGGGGGGGGGAAAAAGAGTTCTCTTCTACAGGATCTTTCTTTAAAGGATATGATAGATGATAAAGGTGCACAGAAAGCTTCAATAGTATATACGTGAAAAGTTCTCCCTGCAAGGGTTCAATGTAAAACAAATGTGCTGCTTTAAGGATAATGGCATGGTATTATTTATGTAGACAGTCCCAGCAGTTCCCAAAGAGAAGTAAATGCTGTAATCATACCCATAAAGGCCTGCCTGCTTGCTTGCACATTATTTGGCATTAATTTTAGTACAGAATAATTATCAAAGGAACATTTGGATTTATTATCTGTAAAGGCAATTTTAAATGAGGTATGAATTCAATACAGTAAGTGTTCTCTCAGCAGTGTGAATCCAAAATAGAGTCGTTGTCTTTCACACGCTAAGGCAAGCTGTGCTTGGGCATATGGAGATTTTCATAATATATTCTATTCAAGAATTAGAAAGCAGTAAATATTTGCGAAAGTGAAAATCAGCAAGTGCTTCAGAGACCAGCAACAATGTACTGAAAGATTTTGAAACGAATCCCTCAAGTTAGTGGTCCTGCTTTGGATGCTGACACCGTGGCTTGGTTTAAAGTCTTTCTGGGGAGAGAAAGAGGCAGGAGAGTGAGGTGTTAAAACACTGAGAGTATGGTTGTGAAATGAGAGCCTGAGTTAACACTTCTCAGTATGATGATCACCTGCAGTGAAATGTTCACCTAAAATTCCAGCGCTGCCATTTCTCAGCTTCTAAAAGTAAATGGCTTAGGAGGTGGTACAACCCATCTGTACTGCTGCAGACTGTAGGTTTTATGGGGCTATTTTTGTTCTCACTGGACTAAATGCAGCTCCTGGTTTGCTAGATGGCAGAGAAAAGAGGTGTCCTTTTCCATCTGCCCAAGACAAGTAATTTATTTTGCTCTTCACTATTGAAGTGTGCTTTATGCCCTCATCACCTCAAGGCTGTAATGGGCATTGTACAGTGCTAACCAGAAAAGTCATGTTCAAGAACCAGTTCAGATCACCCCACTTTTTGATTCTTTTTTATTAGAGTAATCCAGAAGGGTAACTTAGCTTTGATTTCTACTCTAGTGTTTGCTGGCTCTTGCACAGGAACTCATGTCCATAAGTAAATACTGCAGGTATTTCCAAATGTCTTTCAGGTCAGTTTTCAGCAACTGCTTCTCTTTCAGTGATGCCCTGGGATTTGGGAAGATCTCTTAGAGAGAACCAGTGAAGACTGCTCTGGTCTTTCTCCTGTCACTGTCAATTCATGAGTCTGGCTGGTTTCGAACAAGACCTGATAATCTTGTGTGTGTACAACTGCTTTATTTAGTTAGTTATCTATATATTTATTTAATAGGGATGGTAGATAGTTTGGGCTGGCAAACATTGCCCCATCAGGGTGAAAAGGGCCTGCACACATGTCAAGTTAAGGAATGATGTTGAGCAAATCAAAACCAGCAAGTTTTCAGGGCAAAAACGTTTTAGATAGGAGGAGAACAGTGCAGCAGTTCTGAACAGTAATGAGCCACACTGCCAGCCATGAACTGTCCTTTGTGGAGTTTCTCCCAGATGTGGAAATACAAGTAGGAAAATAGAGTGACCTGGACACAATTGTTTGTTTCATATCTAGAACTGATCAGAGCACAAAACTTGACATTGGAGAGTTATAGTACTTACAATTATAAAAGCAGACACAGAAAAGTGATTGGTAGAGGATTGGTCAAGTTATCCCTCCTCTCTGCTCATGGTTTCCTTATAAGCAGTGAAGAAGTGAGTGAAAACTCAGCAGGGACCCTTCTGTAGACTGTGCTCTCATGAGCAAGATATTGATGTCTGTCCCTAAAAAGCAGTGCCAACAAGTAGATTTGGTCAAGCCAGCACAGAAGATACATTGACCATGAAAGGGAAAGGGCCTGAGGGCAATTTGCAGAGAGCATAAGGGAAACTGATCCTTAGACAGCTTCTGGGATGGAAATATAACAGCAGTAGGAAAGCTTAAGAGAGAGAGATCAGACAGAGAAAGAATGAGAATGGCACTCTGTCAGGAAAGAGGACAGGATTCATGGCATCATAAAAAAAAGAAAGTAGCAGAGCAGATTTTCCTGTGGTGTAACATGGGGCTGTGACCGTTCTGATTTTCACCAGGTGAGGATCCCTCTCACTCCTTGCACAGGGGCTGGGGGGCTTGTGTAGCTGAAGATGTGCTGCTGCTCAGCTAGCAGCAGTGGCCCTGATGCACAAGTTACAGAGGGGTGTCCAGTCACCAGCACTGTGCTGGAGGTCAAAATTAGATGATCATAATTTTCCCCTCTGGCTTTAAAATCTATTAAGAGCTATTTTACAATGCTGATCATTTATCACCGCACTGCAGACTGCAAGACCAGGACCACCATGACATACTTCATAGTTAATTTATTTCCATTAGTTCACAGCTAAACCTCATTTAAAAGAATTTCTAAAAATTGGATTATAAAGGAGAAAACGTAGACATTTTCCAGTGTGGAGCTATTTGGGGGGAGAAAAGCCCCATGTTTCCCATGGAATGATAAGGAAGATTAACAGGTGTGTCCAGGTGGACATCTGCTCGAACCTGGTTCACTCCGGCTCTCCTCATGGCTGAAGCTTTGCTAATGAAACACCTTTTGCAGGAAGGACTGAGATGCACATTAATTATTTTCTGTTTGTCCTTCTGCCGGGTAGTAGTAAGTGTTCCTGGCAACAAAGCATGTCCTGATGCTTCTACAAACCTGTCAGAGCTGACACACACCCTGTCCCTCAGCCTGCAGCATCCCAGGTGCAGGGAGACAGTGGAATGGGCTTTGCAGATGGAAATGGGAAAGGTGACTTGCTCTGCACCTGGTGCAGAGAGGGAATGGAGGCAGACTTGGTGGAGGACAGAAGGAGCAACTGCTTGCACCATTTGTCCTCTCTCCTCATGTTTTACAGAATTGCTCCCTTTCTTCTCTTTTTACCTTTTCCTCTGTCATGACCTTGCCACAACATGGGGAAAAAGGGATCCTTGAGAAAGTGGCCTGGTCACTTCTTCAGCATAGAGGTTCTTTTCCAAGGGCTACTTCAAGACAGCTGCTTCCAGGAACCAGGTGGTTTTAGTTGAAGCTGAAGTCTCATCACACATCCCAGGACATGACTGTCCTAGTGAAGGATGGGGAAGTTCTGATGATGATGTAGGAAAAAGTTAACATTGTTTTCTCACTTGTGTACATACAGTAATTTATTTTCCTGAGTACTTAATCTTCTATGTTCAATTAAGACAAATAATCCTCTTGTCAGTGCAAAAATAATTACCATAACTTTTTGAAAAGAACATAGGAAATAAAAGGGATTTTTAACCATCCAAACCCACAGATTTTCTTTCCAGCATTATTTTAATGATTAAAACAATGTTAGATTTAAAGCTGCAATTAAGATGAAAATACAGGAATGACCATACTTATATTTTTACCATATCTGCTGGTGGTGCTGCTAATTGGTTCTGTAGACACTGGTACTAATTGGCCAAAGACCAGATAAAACTAGATTTTCTTTCAGGCAGACATTAAAAAGAAAAGGGGGAAAAAAAGATGTATGTAGAGAGTAAAATCTCTTTGTTTCGCAAGCATAAGAACTCCAGAGACAAGGAATCAGCTCCTCCAGGTCTTATCTAACTATTGAATGTTCTCCTAATTTCTGTCATCAGTCCAAACTCTGCCTCCTCCAGCCCAGGCTGCCCTGCTGATGCACCAAGCACTGAAATAGTTCCAGTGGGAGAGGAAGCAATGACCCTTAATTGGTGATATCCCTTTGCATCTCTAAGAATTAGCACTATTTTTAGTAGTTTTCCTTGCAAGAATTACTATATTCCTGTGCATTTTGGCACAGATCCATTAGCTAAATGTACTTTAATGTCAGCTGTATGATCACTACAAAATACAAACTGAACCAACATGACAAGGTTGCTGGGACAGGGGTTTAATCCCTGCTGGAGGAATCTGTATTCTCTGGGCATTTTCTGCACTGGGTCCTTCAGCCCTTAATGGAGCTTCCCAGGGCAATTCCCAAGGGGGAACAGATAAAGCAGAAATCTCTGACTGGCACCAGCCCTGGCTATAGACAAGGCTCCTCTCAGATTAGCCAAGGCCTGAGTGATTGCAGAAATCAGGACAGCAGGAACTGACCCAGTATTTCTAGAGTGCATTTTGAATTGTAAAGTTTATTTTCTCCTATAAACTCTCCTGTTTTCCACTGTTAGACTGCAAGGATTTATTTTCACTGTTACTAATCATAGCAGCAATGTCACAACAGTCCTGAAAAGCACCCTGAGATCAGTTTGCTTTGCTCATACACTGCTTGCTGCCCTGCCTTGTAAAATGGCTGAGGGGAACAGGTTTGCACAGCCACTCAACACGTGTGTTCCTTCCCAGTGTCAGGATGCCTGGGTTTGTTCCCCAGCCGTGGCTAATGATGTCTCCAACATCATCTGCGAAGCTCTGGGATTTGTTTGTTTGCTCGTTTGTTTATAGCAGCAGCTTCAACAAGAGGCGGGAGCGTGAAGCATCACACAGCTGATGGAAAGAGAGCAAGAGTCTTTTGTAATTCCTTGTAGCTCTTTCGAGTACATCCATTTCTTTGACACTGATGCTGTTGTATATTTTAACGAAGTGCACACAAACAAAGGAACCGGTTCTGAAGCCTTTGCTGATCCAGTGTTTGAGAAAGGACTTCCAGATGGTCCTTACAGATGTTTAAACTCTTTTAACATAAATTTGGATTTGAAATCCAAAACTAAACTCAGGTAGTGTAACTCCCTACCAGAATCTGAAGGCTGATCTGGAGGAGAAAGCTGGATCATATTGATGCCTGCTAGTGGAAAGTTCTCATGAGGTATTTTGACACCCAAGAGATGATGCCAGCTTTGGATTCCCATTTTAAGGTATTCCTAAACCTTGTCCTGCAAAGTTAGTAAAGGGAAGGATTGAGTGACAATATTCACATTGCTTTTGTGGAGAAAAGCCTCTAAATGTGAAGGTGAATTCTCCCCCACCCTCCTCCCCATGCCATCATTTACTATCTCCCGTGATTTTCTGTTTGTGCGATACCCCTAATTTACTGAGCTGACATCCTTTGATATCATTTCAATCCACCACAAACTGTAAACATTATGGTTGTGCATGTGTTCTACTCCTTTGTTTTTTAACTAGATGTACACAAATGAATACTGACTTCAGGCCTAATACCAGATTTACACAGACGCAGATGGGTTATTATGCCTTTAATTTGCAAGCATGGTTGATATAATTAAAGACATTTGTGCTTTTTAGCCACACAATTGCATATGGCTTTTTAAAAAGAATGATCCTCCTGAAGGATTTTCCCCCACTAATGAACATAATGATTGAACATCAGGTACAGAGCCATTCTGCAGGCAAGAGAGTGATATTACAGTAAAATGAAGTATCTCATGGGTTGGTAGTTGCATGGTCTGAATTACAGCATTATTACCAAAGAGACCTGATTTTTGGTGTCCATTCTGACATCCTGTCCTTGCTTTTGGATGATGGAGGGGAATGTAGAATAGGACAAACCTGTAATAGTCCATAACTATAACTTTGCTCACTTCAGTTATTTTTCCAAACAGTAAAAACTTTCCAAAAGATGCTTTAATACCATATAATATATTCCACTTCCTGGGTAAAAGCAGGAACAGCTTAAAAGTTTCAATAATTTTGTGTAGAATATTCTTGAGCGAGTCATTTGTATGCTGAATTTCCACTTGATGCAATATGAAACCACAGAGATACCTTATCATACTCTGAAAGCTGACATTATTAGGCACTACTGGAAATATTGCAGAGCTTTGCATAGTAAAGAACATTCAGCCAAGTAGCTGCTGAGTGTCCTGTGTTTTTAAATACAGACAACTTTGCTGCTTCGGAAGACAAGAATCTAGCCCATAATATTTATATCATTTTTAGGTGTCATGGGGAAAAAGTCCAAAATAGAAAAGGAAAAAAAAGGAAAAGGCAGGATTGAGAGGGTGGGGAGAAAAAGCAATCTAGCTGGGAAAGCTCCAGGGCCTCAAATCTTACATACTTTTTTGCCACAGCCTGAGGGTCTTTTAATGAGGGGCTGAGCAGACAGAGGGATGTCTCTGCCTTGGAGAAATGACAGGCTAATCTGATGTACCGGGTGTCTCCTGTCTCAACACAGCAGAGCACTCGCACAGGGTGGTGGCACGGGCAGTGTCCCCAGCACAGGGACACTGTCAATATCAGAAGGGCAGCCTGCCAGCACCTCGGTTAAAGGAGAGGACTCACTGCTCACCAGATCCACTGCTGGCACCATGTCTGTCAAAACACATAGTCATAAAAATTTGGGGATGATCTTTAAAACCAGCTGGTTTTGATAAAAGGTGTGGGTTGGTTTTGAGGTTTCGTCCTTGTGTAAAACTTGGTGTTTGAATTGTGGCTTCATTAGGGGAGGCTGTACTTTCAGATAGCTCTTGTTTTCAGATAAGACCTCAAGCTTTTGTGCCTGGTTTTCCTGAAGCATTTGGAATTGGATGTGATTTTCACAGGGAATCATAAATCAGGGTTATGTAGGTTTTAAAATAATTAGTTTTAAAACATGTCCCATTTGCTAAATCCTTTGCTTGCCGGTGATATGGAAACGCTTTTTTTGTTGGCATTTTACTGCTGTTTTCATAGCTTTGTGAATCTAAGCTTTAATTTTTCTTCCCATTTGTGCTCCTGTCCAAAGGTATTGAAGTTGAACTCTTGTAAAATTAATTGCATCGGGAAACACAGTGTTATTTTTCTCCCATCTCTGATGTTCATATTGTAACTGAGGGAGGAAAAGAGATGGAAGGGGAGGTTTCTGAATGTTGTAGTAGACAAGCTGCTTGTTTCCTTCACTGATAAAGAGAGGGATTCCTTCAAAGTGGAGTAGGAAGATGGCTTGGTGCTTTGGCTGTGAGTAACAGCACACGCAGCTGCACTAGGAGCAGAGTCAATATCATGCTTTGTGGCCACTGAGTGTCTGGGAATGAATGCTTTATGATCACGTTTAGAGGGGGCTGAACCACATCTAAACAAGCAAAAGAGTTTAATATTCTGAAAACTCAGACCTTTGCAGAAGGTCTTATATATTCTGTACTAATAAGAACTGTAGTGAAAAATGACTCTGAAGATTTACACCAACATATAAACACATACAGATGCAAATGTGTATAAAGCACAGTGGAAGAGGGGAGGTAAATTTAGATGTGAATGTAAGAAGGAAAAACTAAACACAGTTGGACTGTTGTAGCCAGAAATTGAATTAGTACTGCATTTTTGTGCCAAACACAGAACATGCTCCTCATTTTTAATTGTCTCCTGAGCTGTGGATATAGAGCTAAATAGATGTGATAAAAGGTCAGGGGTTTTAAGCTCCACACTGAAACAATAAAAAAGACAGAACTAATTGTTCTGAGACCTTTTGCAGTTCATAAGAAGGACAAAGAAGACAACTTCGGTGTGGTAATTCAGACTTTCTCCTGCCTCATGGAGTTTGGGGGTGTATTGCCCTTTTCCTGTCCCACAAAAGACCAGATTTCTTCCTCACCTAAATATTTACCAGCTCTTTGCTCAAACACTTTCCAGGCAGGACAGGAGGTTACAACAATACTTCTAAACTTCAGGGGATTTGCAAGTTTATCTTTCTTAATTACCGGACTCTCCAAACTTTCATTTCTCTCTTGGGACTTGGTGTTTTCTCAGAATCTAGGAAGTCCCATTCCTCTGCCAGTAATGACAAAATTACTGGGGAAGGAAAAAAAAAAAAAAAAAGAAAAGCAGCTCTGTGAAAAAAGCAAAGGGCCAAAATCCACATAAGGTTCTTAGGCTGTAAGAATTTACCCTCTCTGCAGACAGATTTACCCCAATCTGCAGAGGTGATCTGGGGAAAACATAATCTGATTTTTCCACTTGCTTCTTGAGGGCCCGAATGTCCTTTCCTCGATGACCTTCTCAGAGAGTGAGTCTCAGGACTGGCTGCCTTGTGTCAGCCTGTGCAGTGCCCTTCTCACTTCTCCATGACCTTCCTCCCCGACATTAAGCTTTCCCCTTTCCACTGCCTCCCCACAGGGGCTTTCTGTCTTCCCCTCTGCTCCTCCAGCTTGTGCCCATCCTTCCCTAGGCAGGAGTGATGAGTGTTTTGATCTTTGGCAGCAGCAGTAGTGGTGACAAACACCTCGCTGTGTTTCACCTTCCTGGCACTGGCAGGAGCTCCCTGCTGTCCTGCTGGGCTGCAGCTCGTTCTGCTGTGCTGCCAAGGAAGAGGAAGAAGCTTTGGTAGATTCTGTGTCAGCTCCATGGCAGCACTCCGGGCTTGTTCTGCTCCACACTGCTCCTAATAAATATGATTTATGAGGCCATCTTTTCCCAGGATGGTTTTGAAGAAATGACACTGATATCTATATCTATCACATACTAAAAGCAATGTGGGTTAGGGTTTTTTGGATTTTCTGCGTTGTTTGGGTTTTTGTTTTGTTTTTGGTTGGGTTTTTTTTTATATTAGGCATCTCTGTGAAAAAACACACTATTTTTCTTTTCCTTCTATTTTAAAATGCGGTCAGATTCCCTGGATTAAATTTCAACATTACCATAAAGCGTTTCACTTATGCTGTGTAGTGTTGCAGTGGTGTCATACTGAGATAAGGTTACAGAAATCTGAAATCAAGAAGTTCTTTATTTATTTTAAGAGCTCCTCAAAGTCATCCTAAAGTTAGGAATCATGCAGAAGGTGTATCCTCTGGAAAAGGAGCAGACATCTCACTGCAGTTTGTTTATTCCTCTTTTTTTTGCAAAACAGTCCTCTTTTCACTTAATAAATAGAAGAATTAATGAAAGCTTTTTTTTTTACAGCCTGGCTATTACTTGTATATAGCCATCAAAAGAAAATGTGAACAGGATTGACAATTTCATTTATCTTTGTGATAGAAATGCAAAGTAAAGAATTTGTAGCAAGTTGTGTGCACATCATAATAAAAGGGCAGCAAGAAACCCTTTTCCAGCCAGTGCAATTTATTTACCTCTTTTCAAAATCAGCTTCTTATTGTGTGCCTAAAAATCTGCCTGCTCTGAATACGCATTCAGAGAGAAAGAAAACAGGACAACTTTGAAAGGATTTTACATAGGAAATTGCAAAAAGTACTTGGCAATTAGTTGGAAGTTTTGTCAAATTGGACAGTGCATTTTTGTGCATTTCAATAAGGTATAAAAACACACCGGGCTGATGACCATGGGAAAGGGGAGCCAGCGTGAGGCTGGTGAGGGCCACTCTGCCTTCAGCAGTACCAGTGAGCAGGTGTCACCCCAGTGAATGTGTGACTGCCCAAAAAGGCTCTCACCTGCAGAGGGTCAAAGAACAGAGGACATGAGCACCCTGAGGCAGAACTGAGTCACACACGCTCTGATTAGATACTCTTATGTGAAAAGGAGCATAAGATGAAGGAGCTGAAATTCAGACTTTGAAGTTCACCTTCTACTTCTCCTTCTCCATCACAGGGGCTTTGCTATCATGCCCAGAGGATGGAGATTATTAGCTGTCTGATGTGGGTGATTGCACAGAGTCTAAACCACTGTTTAAAAACACACCATTTCAGTATAACAGTTTGGAAGAAATGACCCAAATCGATCTGCCCCAACCTGCTGTGTCCCACCTACTAGTGTACATTGGGTATGCTGGCCCTCACCTCTGCAGGCAAGGGCTGCAGCTTCACATGTGTATCTCTGGGACACTCCTGGCTCACCTCAAGCTGGAAGAAAGCCCTAGTGGGAATTAGCCAGTATCAAGTGCCCTGAAAGCCTTTTTCTGCTAAGATGGTTGGGTAAAGGAGCCATTTCAACTCCATGAACAGGCGTCACACCCTCTGCACTTACCAATCATAACAAGTGTCAGTAATATTTATATAAAAAGTAGTCAGAGTTTGCTACAGGAATGGAAGAAAAATTTACTTCTTGGCTTGAGGGGAGAGGCATCACAAAGGTCTAGAAACAATTAATTATGGACAGGAGCAAGGCAGGTGTTTCAAACTCCAATGCTATAGTGCCCATGGAGCACCTGCCAGAGAATTTCAGATCATCAGCCATGAGAGGTGAATCATGACAATGAGCAGCTGGGGGAAAATAACAGACTCTCTGTGCCACTCCAAGCTGGTATTTCCATAATGTCCTAATCAAGGAACGGATCCCCATTACTGTTTAATTAAGCCAAAGGTTTATGTGGTTCTTTGTCCTGGAGATATGATAGTCTCTGTACAGAAGAGTGCTAAACTAAACTCACAAAACCTTCATTCCAAAGGCAGGGATAAACCCCAAAACATTGTTGAATACAAGATAAAATGGATTCTTGGCATTCAGTTTGGCAGCATTAGCATGTGGCATCAGGAACACCTTCTTCCTTCCCTCTAAACACCAGCATAAGTCAAACGTGGAAAAAATAATTCTTCAGTAGAAACAATGCTGCATTTCATGTGCTTTCTTGGTCTGGCATTTTACTGAATTTGCAAAAATCTGACAGATCTAATCAACCATTAAAATGGGTAATAACAATGGTAACAAAAAAACATGCTTTGAGGGAGGATACACAAGCAAATGCAGGTGAGGAAGAAACATAAGTAGAATTTCTGACTCATGATGAAGAGATTGAATAACTTGGTCAGACAGTTTTAGTAATTCATCATTTATTCATTAACTTGTACTGTAGCATACTGCTATTTATTTGGAGTGCATTGGCAAAGTACAGCTGCACAGAACACAGGCAGAAAGATAGATAAAGGATAGTTTTAGGACAGGTGGTATCCTAGATTTGTAAACAGACATTTCTGTAATTAACAGTGGATTCATCACATCCAAAAAAATTCACTTGTTTAAAGTACCCTAGTGTATTTTCAGGATTATACTAAAGCCTACTAATAACCTTGCAGAATTCACAAAAAACATAGACATGTCATATAGTTGGAAAATAAAAGATGCATAATTAGCTGAATTTTTGTTTTAACAGCTATGGTATTAGCATTTCATAAACTACAACTATGGTTTCCCATCTGTGTGGAATATTGTGTAAATTTTTCTGTGCAATACAACTCAATAGCATAAAAAGTTGTAGCCCAAACACTTGCTCAATATTTTTGGAAGCAGCTCTGTGTCAAAAGTGCAGTGTTTTTTCTAGCTGAGTAAGCCCCAAGTTCAAGTGCAATCAGGTGAACATTTTAGTCTTAGCTTAACCTCTACCATTAGACAAAGAGTCTGGAAAGCTATCAGCTATTGCTCAGGAAAAGGTCAAAAATAACTGCCATAACTGCCAGCAGCTCTTGCTGGATACACTGGTTGAGCCAAGTACAGCCAAAACAACAAAAGATATCTTGCAAGAAAATCTAAGTAAAGATGACAGTATCTTGAAAACTTAAATCAGTGCAGTAGTTACATTGGAGGAGACATCTACCTGCTTTTTTAATCATCTCGGGTATAACTTTACACCTCAAAAATGGAGATGTTTTGGAGGCTTCATGAGAGTAGTGCCCATGGGCTGCAGCAGCCCAGCACTGGGGAGGCCAGCCCAGCCTCACTGTCCTCATGTCACGTTTTAGCCATGACTACATCACCAGCTGCAGGTCTCTGGTTTGCAGAGTGCTGCTTTTGACTTGATCACGATGACAGAGAAACCACAGATAACAGAAGAGCTTCCTAATGCAACAAAAAAGTGTTACTTGTTCTTAGGAGGATTTTCAATAATCATTAGCTAATGTTATCACTGTGATGCACTGCACCAGAGTCTCAGTAGCCAACCAGTCCTGCCTACTTGGCTTGGCATTTCTCATCCACAAAACAAGGCCATGAAGCTGGACTTTAAGAGACACCTCTTCTGACAGCAAAAGATGTTTTGTATGAAATCATAAGCAGCAGTGAGGGATCATCATCCATAAGATAAAATGATGCTCTATCAAGCAGATAATATAATCCTGGTAATCAGGCTAAGATGAAGCATGGTAGGTTTATTATTTGAAAGCCAACTAGGAGTTTCCCATTCAAAGCTTCCTTTGAAGTATTGGGGGTGGTGTTTATAACTAAAGCTGGGAAGAAAACACAGAAAACATTTTGGTGAGATTTTGGCAGTCCCTCTCCAGTGCAGTGATTGTCCCCAGAGGGCTGTTCTTTGTCCCCATGCCTGTTCCCTCATGCCAAGAGGCAAGGTGTGCTGAGCCCTGTGTGCTGTGGCCAGCATTGGCACTGAGGAGCAGGACTGGTGCGCCTCACTGCCCAGGGAGGCAAAAGTGCTTCTGACATTTCTTCCCATTTGTCAGAGCAACCATCTGGCCAACGGGCTTGTTCTGAGGTGTAAAACACAGCTCAGAGAGGCTTTATTGCTAAGAAAGGTGCAATAAAAATAGATAAGCAGAAAATGTCACACGTAGAGCTTTCATACACAGAATGATAATGGTGGGGAAACAGACTGAACTTGCACACAGTGGCTTAAGTTGGAAGCAGTGGAATAGACTGTAAATGCACACACAGCTCTAGGAAAAATACTGATTTTGCTGGGATAGAAGGCTCTAATCAGTGCTTAGAGTTTTCCTTGCAGTGTTCATCTGCTAACAGTATTGTGGCTGAATTCATCCTGGTTACCACTGCAGTTAGCATCTTCAGAACTTCTTCCCAATTTCCTCCTGGAAGCCTGAACTCCACAGTACCCAAAATTAGTGAGTGGTAGCAGGATCACTGCTGACTTTAAAGAGCTCTAAGAGAAAACAGATATTATAGTCAACTTTATACAGGATTATGAGGATTATCTCCTAAAACAGATCAAAATAAGGCAGACCTTCTGAACAATGGAAATCTCTATCTCTAACTAGCAGTGTAGTCAATTTATTTGAACAAATATCTATTTTTACATGAGAGATTAATCTCAGATTAGCAAAGTAAAAGCCTTAATATTTAAGTATCTGTAAACTTCTGAATTCTAGAATGTTTGCAGAGTCGTTACCATTTACTTCTGCTTCTGCTTTATTCTGTGGCTAATCAAATACATACCTTTATCTTCTTCCTGTCACTGCAATATGCTGAAGGCAGGTGCTGATCTGAGCAGGCTGTAGGTCCCTGGGGCTGGGGCAGGACGTGCCTGGGCACAGCTGGGCTGGAGCTGCAGTCCCCCAGCACCGTGACCACTGCCTGCCAGGCAGCTGCCCTGAAATGCTTCACAAATGTCATCCATACAGCCCGAGTCCCAGCAAACAAATTAATTCTGAGCATGCTATGAAGCCCGTCCTTTCCAATTCACCTGGATACCTGCCTCTGCCTTTGAATGACTGCCTGCAGTGAACTGGACATGACTGAATTACAGCTTGAGAAATAATCATTCTGCTCGATGTTTTTCACCCTGTAGAAGGTCTAAATCAGAGCAAAGTCACATCTGAGCATCAGGACTCCTGCCTAGATAAGAGGCAAGGAAGGGAGAAACATATTTACGCATCCAAGTTTTGTTATCTCTGTGTTATTACCTAAATTCTCCTGACAGTGAGTAGAGCTTTCACAGAAGAGCATCTGAAGTCAGACACGTGCTTACCCCTAATGGGAGCCACTTTGAACAAATGTGTGTTGCAGTTTCATTCTAAATTTCTGCAAATAGAACTATTTGTCCACTAAGCACTTTATTAGAACTATTTGCTCACCTCTGAAGATTCACTCAATGAAGATATTTTGTCTCAGACTCTTTCAGTATGCTTTTGCAGATTAATTGCTGGGACTTGTGTATTTCTACAGTGGTCATTATCATTACTTTAAACTAGCAAAACCTTATGTAAATATTTTTAAGAGTTATACTCTCTGGAGTGTTTCTTGGAGCCCATGTGCAGCTTTCTAACTACCGTGAGCACTGAGGAAACACCAGCAAGTAATTGATCCTGCCTGAACCAAATAGTCATTTCAATTGTAATGTAGGAGCCATAGTCTGTAACAGTCCTTCTGAAACAGTGGGTAACAGGTTGATTCACCAACAGACTGGAGAGGTACATTATTAATGAAAGGGTTGTGTGCAAAATGAAAATACATGTCCTTTCACATTCCCTTCCCCATTCCACAAATATAAGCTGTGACAAGAGGGATGTGGAGGTGACCCCCTCCTAGTCAGGCTGGGATTCTCTGCTGGCAGCTCCACCCAGGCTGCTTTCTCCCAGTGCCAGGGATGATGAGAGGAATGGGCACAGAGTAGGGAATCTGGCCCAAAGTTTCTTTTTATTTCATACAAAGAAAAGTAATATAAATGATTAAGTCAGAGCATCTAATTCATCTGTACAGCATGAGGTCAGGTGTTTCAGTTGATAAACGAAGACATCGACTTATTAGCCTCGTTTTGGCAGAATTATGAAGAGCATGTTTACATTCAAGCTCATTAAGAGAGACATCTAAAACCAGAAGCATCCAAAATTAATGGATGCTTCTTGAAACTGTTGGCTTCAATCAGTTGTGTTCCATTCTTTTATTAAGTGAATAGGTTTTTGTGGTTTAGGCAGAGAGCAGCTGCAGACAGTTCCTTAAAAAATACAAATACAGTCTTGATCTATAAAGGAAAATTAATTGAATATTTAGAAGTCTTTCTGTGCACCAGCCCACATATAGCATGTTTAATACAAGATATTTGTGCCCAGTATGATTGTCTATGTTGTATGTGTTTTACATTTACCATAAATTCTTGTCCTGCTTGAACTTTTCTTTTCCTTGCACTCTGACCTTTTATGCCCTAGTATTAAATGGAAAGATGGGATTTCTGTGCATTTCCTGATTACACCGATTTAACAAAGGTCATGATTTTGGCTCTATCAGCTAGCCAGATTCCCCCTGTCAACATCTTTTCTCTTGCTGTCTCACTCCCCCATGATTCAAAGATCTGGTATATTGACATGCTACGGACTTAAACCCCAAACTGCCAGCTGCAGGAACTCACATCCATTTGGAGTATTCCCTTATGTTCTCACAGATTAAGTGGTATTTATAAACGTATTTAATATAGAAAATCTTATAAATCATTTAAAGCTCAACAACTCTGAATACCATGTACCTGTATATATATAAATATAGATCTATATAAAATAAAATGCATTACATGTTAAACAGTTTTTAAAACAGTTGGTCCTGGCAAAGGCCCACAGGTGACCACAGGAATGTTACTTTTGTGCCTTGATAATCACTGTGGTGAGGCCAGGAAACAGAGACCATTGTGCTGCAGAGGATGTTGCAGGTCCTGCTGACTCAGCTTGCTCCCTCACTTCTGCAGGAGCAAATTCCTCTCTGCCACGGTGGTTCATTTTTGAGCTACCAGACAGCTAAAAAGAAAATAAATAATAATAATTTTTTAAAAAAATCAAAAATCAAAACTTTTTTCTACTGATTTTAGCTTCAGCTGTTGACCAGGGGGATGTAAGAGATGACTCTTTAATGGCAGCTTCTGTTCTTCCTATAGTTTATCAAGTATTTATTATTAAAAAAAAAAAAAGTAAAATGAATCAGTGCATCCTAAGCAAATAAAACTCACTTCCACACCTCTAGTTAATCAGGCTTTATTTGCTTAGTATCTGTGATGCTACAGTAATTATACTAATTCTCCAGTCATTCATTAAATCTCTCCAGAAGAACTGGATAGATGTGACTTGAATTTCTAATTGTTTAGATTTTTCTAGCTTTGTACTAGCAGTTAGAAGCTAGTGGGATGTGGTCCTGGCAGTGCAAATAATGTAAAGAAAAGAGAAAGAGCCTTACCTTTTTTATAAAGCTAAGCAAACTTTCCAGTTTTACACATGGCTTTCAGAATGTGAGGAATCACGATGTTGATAAACAGTTGTTAAAATTATTTTGTAAACCCAAATGTGGTGTGTTTTGACATTTTGTCATCTCTTTCAAAGGATGATTATATTACTTTTTTCCCAGAGGAGGGACAAGTATTAATTTATAATCTATAAAATACTTTTATAAAAGTACAGGATATTACAATATGTGATCTAATACAGTTTATAAAGACCCTTGTGTAAATTGAACACAACAAATACATCACTCAAAGGGAGTAACCACAGTGTGTAGGTAGAGACACTTCAGAGGCAAACAATACTCACCTCCAGACTATCAGGCCCTTCTGGGGCATCTTGGAGTCAGAATTTCTCATGGTAACATTGAATTTTGGCTGCTTCTCTGTGTTTAGCAAACTTCTGCAACACAGAGTATTTTTTATACTTCTCAAGACTGAGCTGGGTTGGGTTTGCTCTGCTCTCAGCCTCTGGGTGATCCACCTCGCTCAAGCTATTGCCAATAAAGTTACTCGATCCCTTTTGCAGGCAGGGGTTGCTCTGAGCAGGGGAGAATCAGCAGCTCCCATCTGCTGCAGGATGAGCTGCCAAATGGCAACCCCACGTGCTGATGGACCTGACAGATTTTTACATGTTGTCTTCCCATACCATCCTATACCCCTGTCTGTTAGGCAGCCAGCACAGTGTCTTTTATTAAAACAGACTATACACCATACATTTCAGATAAATTTTACAGTTTGGAATAATCTGGCTTTCTGACTGCCCTTGATTTTATTGTAAGCGTGATGCACTAGAATGTGAGATTTTGTTGCATTATTATGAATATATGTTGCCTTCTCTTTCCATATGTTCTTGCATAAGTGTCTCATCCTGTTAGATCATTCAAAAAAGAATATAAGATAAAAAAACAAAAGTAGAAACTGAAGGCAATGAAAAATGCATTTGCTGCATAAAGTGAGAACTGTGCCTGGCCAGAATGCAGAAACATACTTTCTATCTTAATCAGTTTCACGGAAAGTAAAATGAAGCTTTTTGGTGGAAGTGTCACTTGTCCAGAGGAAGGATGAATAAACCAAAAGGATAGCATAGTCTGAAAGTTTTAACCCTGCATTGCCTCATGTAAGACCAATCAGTTCTTTCTCAGACATTGTGTTAGACTTCTGCATATCACCTGGATCCTGGAATAACTTCAAGGCAGTGCAGCCCCCTGCTTGAAGATGGGAAATAGGAAATTCATTGTGTATATTGAAAACAATCGAGCCCTTTGAACTTGCAGTTTTTATGACCTTTTGCAGACTTCTTATGGGAACACAAATACACTGCCAGTTATTTTTGGGCCTGATCAGGATTGGAACTTGTGGGGTGGGTAGAAGTAAGAAAAAAATCCAATTATACCTCTTGATTTGATGTTAAACCAGTGACATTTTAGAGGCAACCAGTCTAGTAGTTGCCAGCCTGTTGTTATGAGCTTCTCTGAGGCAGAAGCTCCACAGTGAAGGTCACTGTGCTGGAAACAGAGATGTGAACATTTTACACCTCTCTCTTCTTGGTTTTTTTGAGTTTCTTTACATCCAATATTCCCTTCTGCCCCTCGCCTATTTTCTAAAGATAATACAGTTTGCAGAAGCCACTCAGTAAGCCATCAGCACATTCAGGTTCCTGGGGACATACCCTGAGCCCCAGAGTGTGCTGGAGCCCTGCCTTGAGCTGCGAGTGGCAGCACTGCCAGATCCACCGCAGGAGTGGAGGGCCAGGACTGCCCTCTGTGTCCACAGGAGTCGTGTGTAAAAACATTTACTTTCTGTCTCTAGAAGCAAAACTGGCCCCCTGTGACTATGAAAACATGTCAGCCTAATGAGAAGAAAAAAAACCCAACAGAAATCTAAGCATAGAGTGTTGAACATGGCTTATTTCTGCCAGAGAATTTAGGGCAGAGATGAACGTTGCTTAAATATGGTAGGAATACCACGTCACATCAAGCAGGTTACAGTGCTTTTGCACCAACTCAAAGTATGTCCCATCCTATATGCTTTGTGTGCATAAACTTGGATATTTTTGCAGCTTGCTCCTTTTCAAAGGTGACTTGCACTGTTTTAATTTCTGAATGGATTAACTCCAAACAGCAGGGTACAAATTAAAGGCTCCTCAAGCAGCCATTGGAAAGTATTTTGGTTATTCAAATAATGGAGTTGCTAGTCATTTAAAAAAATTACGGGGAGAAATGTTCTTAAATGTCATCAGCCACACAGTGCTGGAATTGCTTGGGGGATTTCATTAGTTGTTATAAAACATGGTCCAGCAACATCAAAAAAGGTCTGCCACTACCAGTCCTGTGAATCTGTGTCTGCCTAAAGTGCCAGACACTCATCCACTGCAAATCATCCATCTCCTCCTGAGGTCAGTGGTGCTCCTGCATTTCCTATCAAAGGAGGATTTGAGCTATCAATAGAGTATGGGAATGGGACTCGGAGATGACAAAGATGACTGTTCCTTCAGAAGAAATTCTTCTGGTTTCATCCAGTGGTCCCTTCAGACTCCTTCTGGCTTCTCTAGACAAGTGCTCAGGAGCCAGGAGGGGCACTTCAGAGCTTCTCCCTACCACCACCTCCTTGGGAATGGTTTAGGGAAAAAGTCACATGGATTAAGAGAGCAAGTATCCTGTTACCAGAACAGTGTTTTGGCTTATCCTGCAGCAGCGAGAATCATCTCTACTATAATCAGATCTAGAAGTGGAAAGTTATGGAAATGCCATAGGATTTCTCTGCCAAAACAACCAACTTCATTTTGCCCAAGTGTAAAATACAGTTACCTATCTGCCATCCACCTTAGTGTAATATCTGACTGACAGCTGCAGCAAACAAAAACGTCATCAGCAAAACACAGCCTTTATTTTAAGCACCTGAATAGTTTCCCTGATTTCATTGAGAATTGCTGCTGGTGTGGATGATGTTGCAGGACCAGCAACTGCAAAGGGAGTTTCTCCCTGCGAAATTCCTGCCATTCATCCTCTGTTTGGGGTATGAATGCAGGCAGGTGAAAGCTTCTGCGCTGTAAAAGCCCCTTTTGCTGGCAGGATTGAATCAATAAATGACTTCAAAAGTTGTTATGATCCTAAGAGCAAGATGATTTGCACAGAGTACTTGCTAGTGAGTGTAGAGCACAATAGTCCCCCATTATAGTTTTAGTAGAACAGGAGAACATAAAAAGAGTCTTGAATTACTCTAACTTGAGACTGTGAAAAGCATGCTTGTGTTCCTAATTCCTTACTTTAATTGAATACGAAGATATCAGCACTTCAATGTTCAGCTGCTACATATAAAATCAAATTTGGAGCATAGTAAATACAGCAGAACTGAAGGCTGAGTGTTATAAATTGACAGATCCATTCAAGATAGAACTGCCTTCAATTCAGCAAGACTATAACTACAATAACAACCTCAGATTTATTAAAATAGAACTAAGTTTAAATGCATATGCCTTTCCTTTTCATTTTTATTACTTATTTTTTATCTCTAAGAAACAAAACTCACTTAAGATAAACTATTTTTTAACTTGCCCAGCTGTTACAAATTTTCACAATGTTGCAATTTCAGAAGAAATTTTTAAAACATTAATTGTAATAAAAACTTGAGTAAAAGTGTTTAAAACATGACTTTTTCACTAGTAATTTGATATAAAAAATTACTTCTGTTTTTATTCTGTTTATATAATAGGAGTTTTCTAATCGATCCTGATGCAGAGGGCACACAGTCATGGAACAGCCTCCCTAGCAGAGGACCCACCTAACCCCTGCTTGGGATCTGACTGAAAGCCTTGTGCTGCTGAGCCAAGCAGTTGGATTTATTTCCTCAGGTATGTCTGTCCTGACTGCCTTTCCCTGCCTTCGTGTGGCCTGGGAGGTGCAGAACTACGTGGGGACTCTGGCAAGGTGGCAGTGAAGCTCACTGCAGTGCTTGACGCCACATATGAAAAAAGCAATGCTGCTGACTTACTGCATGGAGAACACCACTGAGCTTTTGGGTGAAAAAGCAAACTATAAGTGACTACTAGACTACTTCATTAAATGGTGTTTACTAGTTTTTACAATAGAAATTTTTTATGATTGGCAGGGGCTGACTCCACCTGCCAGGGGAACTCGGCCCTGCCTGGGGCAGGATTTAGGCTCCCAGTAACCAATATGGAGAAAGGCAAGGAGTTGCCCTTCAGGAAAGTTGTCATAGACCTGCCAGAGCACTGTTGCAGGATTGAAGTCGTGTTACGATCAGTAGAAATGGCTGAAAATGCTCCAAGGAAAAAAATTTCCAGCAGGAAATATTGATTTGATGCAGTTTCGGTATTCTTAAGGATTGTGTGAATTTTACTGAAACGTCCTGATGGAAACCTTGCAGGTGGGTTTTCCAAGCAGGGAACCAGCAGGGCCCAACTGCTTAAGCCTCCAGCAGTGTGTCTGACCAGCCAGGGAGTTAGCTGGGAGATAGAGACTGGTACCCATTTGAAAACTGGTCTGATTTAGTTATTCAAAAAATGAACGTTTTTAAATAATTTGTTCCATAGGAATCTTCATATATCCAGCTAACACGTCCAGCCCTTTTTTTTATGGTACAGAATGAAACCATTAAAAATATTAAGAAATTTTTCTGCAGTATGCTTCCCAGGCCATCCCAGTGATTAAATGAAGTTGTGCCTGAACAAAATGATGACTTTTAATGAAATTTCAGAGGGGAAGAAGGGTAAATATTTTAGAAAGGCACCTCAAATTTATTAAAATACAGCTTCCTTGCATTACTTACTGCAAAAATCAAACTCTGCTTGTGATTGTTGCTCACTGTAATGACTTTACTGATGACTTTCAAGCGCTGCTATTTTTTTAATTGGGACATTTGCCTGAGAAACAGCTGATCCACGGAAACATTTGCTTTTTATGATAACTGTTTTCTAAGTCAATAGTAGTGGGCTTTTTTTTTTCCTTAATGTATTTTAACAAGTAATAAACACCGCGAGTCTGGAAGCCTGACAGCAACCCAGCCACCAGCTGAGGAGCCCCGGGAGCGGATGGAGATGCCGCAGACAGCAGCGGGTTTCTCGCTCTGCATTCGGGTGCCTCACAGGTACTCCCAGAGCGGGCGGGACGGGCGAGCCCGCCCGGGGGCTGCGGGGCGGTGCGGGGGCTGCGGGGCGGTGCCCGGCGCGGTGGGCGGTGCGGNTTTATATTTGTTTCTCCACAAACCAAGGTTAGCCGGGTGGCTTTGGCTTTTTGGGAAGGAGCCCTGCCCCGGCCCGCGGTGTGCGATGGATTGAGGCGTGCCCGGCTGCGCCCCCAGCCCGGCCCCCGCCCGCAGCCCACACCGATGCGATGGAAAGTCGGGGGCTGCTCTGCACCCTCTGTTACCTGATGTTCAACGCACCTCTGCTGTTCATTGTCACCGGTGAGTAGGGAACTTCATCCCCTTCCCACGACGATGCGCCGCTCCGGGCACAGCTTGCTGGCGGGAGGCTGCGGGGCCGTCGGGGCTGAGCTGCCGCCCGCAGGTGCTGCGGACCCGCCGTGCCCGGCGCTGGGGGCAGGGAGCTGCCCGGGAGGGCTCTCGCAGAACAAGGTGGCACTGTTGGGCCGCAGCTGCCGGCAGCGCGGAGCGGAACGGAGCGGGGCGCGCAGCCCGCGACAGACCCCGCGCCGGGATGCGGGAGGGGGCGGAGGGACACCGGCGGCTCTGGGAGCCAGGGCTTTCTTGGCAGGACGAGGGGGTTTAAGGTCCTGTTCAAACTTCCCGGTGGAGCCGGGGCTGCAGCGTGGCGGGGACCGGCCCTGCCCTGCCTCGGGTGCGCGGTCCTGGAGGCTCCGCTTTACCAAACTGCGGTCACCGAGCTACATGAAACCCGTGTCTCGCTCAGCGTTTAGCCCTTGAGCTGAAGCAGCTCACGTTACACTGAAAAGGACTGATCTTGTCTTTTAATCCCTCCCGTTAACCAGCCCTTGTAACTCTATCTTCCCCTCCCAGCTACCTTTACTGAAGTTCCCAAAGATGTGACTGTTAGGGAGGGAGATGATATTGAGATGCCGTGTGCTTTCCGAGCCAGCGGATCCACCTCTTACTCCTTGGAAATCCAGTGGTGGTACCTTAAAGAACCAGCCAGAGAACTTGCACACGAATTAGCCATCAGTGTCCCCGGCAGCAGGAGCAAGGTAATACATTGCTATGGAGATACATCTCTTCATCGATTGCAACGTGCTTAGAGGGTGATCAAAATAAACTCAGCAGCCCCAGAGAGGAGAATATTTCCTCTACCCAGTGCCAGAGACTGATAGGAAGCACTGGTGTTCCCAGGCTTGTCGTGGGATGCAGGAGTACAGGGCATGCACCATGGGGGACTTAATCTCAGGAAAAGGCATCAGTGCGTAAAGGATTGTAAATAGAATATTATAAAGGTCCCACTGCAAAGTCAGCAATGAGGTCCCAAGAAAGGCAGTCAAAATAGCTCTAGTATGAAGTGTGAACAAGCGAAAAATGTGCTTCTGTGGACTAAGCTAAGAATCAGTATAAAAGGTGGGAGAGCCTCTGTTCTCTGATAGTGCAGTGAAAGGTATGAGAGATACACCTCTCTCTGTTGATATCTTAACCTGGTATCAGTCTGCATATACAAATGCAGTTTCTTGTTGTACATGCACAATATCTGTCCATATCTGGAGCTCAGCAAGACGTTTTCAGTGAGATGCAGTAATTAAAATGCATGAAGCAGAGTTAAATCTTGCGTCTCCTTTCCCCTCTCCCTAGCAAGCTGCTTGGTGTGAGGGTAGGTTTTGGTCTACATTTTTCAGATACATATCCTCAACATAAGGCAGTTCAATCTACAGCCTCCCCTCAGTGCAAGATACTTTCCTGGTGCCAAACGGGGCTGTACAAGGAGTGGGATAAAGCAGGACTTACAGGCTGTGTTGCCCTACTGTGCAGGGCACGTCATCCTCTCCAGCCTCTGTCCCCTGTGCCAGCAGGGTGGCCTGCAGCAGCCTCTGTGCCTGTGCCAGCTCCCCTCTCTGTGGCACGCTTGTTTTCCTGCAGAGCTCAAATAGAGATGCAAAGCATATAGACACTGAGCTAATGCGATGCCGCCTAGCTGGGGAAAGTGTAAGTCACTTGTCAGGCTGGGAAATAAATTGCTTGGATTTAAATGTCTTCTTTAACCTTATATAAAAACTGTGAGTTGCTTTTACAACAAACGATGACAGAGCATGCCTGGAGAACGATGACCGTCTCCCCGAGAGGTGCTTCAGTGAGGTCTGAGGCATCACTCAGGTTTACAGTGGTTGGCTGGAGACAAAAAAAAAATAAATACAAAAGCTGCTGAGTGATACCTGCTCCCAGGGTGTCTCAGGACTGAAGTTCTGCCCTGAGCAATGCGGGATCCAGCTTGCCCAAGCACTTCACTGCTGTAATGCTGGTAAAGTGCCTTCCCCAGTGTTTGTCAGTGACTGTGAGCAGCACAGCATGCAACAAGCATTTCTTTGGCTGCTGTTCGCACCCTTGGTGAAGGCAGCACTTCTGTGGGCACTACGGAAGCTTTACCAAAACAATCCCCCCAGCTGAGCACTGGTTTGCTGCCTTCCCTATTACCCGAGGAACTCCCTTGAGCCACACACAGGATGTGTGATTGGCAAGTGGAGAAAGCTGTATCTGTCTGTGTCCTGTCCTTGCACCGGGGTGGGAATATGAGTGTCTTGTTGAGGCACTGGCACCACTGAATCTAATTTCCCTTTTTTCCTGTTCTTTTAGGTAACAAATAAGGATGCAACTAAAATCAGTGTAAGTGCAGCTCGAAATGGGTGTGAACCCCTCCTCCCGTGCACATGGGATTTACTGCATGTCCCCCCTCCTTTCCTGACACACGAATGCAGCTGGTCTCACTGGCAGCCCCGCTCCTGCAGCACGGCAGGAGTGTGGCACGTTTCCCCTCCTCAGTGTGCCATGGCTCGATCAACGCATTACCATCTGTTGCTGGTTTTGCAGTCACGTCTCATTCCTTGCAAATCCAGAGGAAGTGATGCTTGCCTTGCAGCCCTTCCTTAGCCACGTTTGGAAAGGATTGTGGGCCAGATCAGGAGAGAATCTTGCTTCCCCCCCGCCCCAGCCCTCTGCAAACCCCCGTCGCCTGAGGCTACCCCGTTCTCTGCCTGTCCTGCAGGAAACACGCCCGTTTATTTGATGTGGGCTCGGGGTGCCGCTGCCCTGTCCGCGGTGCTGAGCCGCTCCGTCGGAGGCGGGGACTCGGGTCACCCCCTCGGCCCCGGCGGGGTGTCACTGAGCCCAGCCGGGCTTGTCCCTCTGCAGCAGGAGCGGGGTGACCCCCGGGGGGCTGCGGTTTCCCCACGGGGCGGTTCATGGGGGCTGGAGGCTGCCCGGCACCGGGCGGGGGGCGAGAGCAGCCCCGTGGGAGGAGGTTGGTGGCAGAGCGGTGATGGTGAGGGGCGTGTGGGGGCGAAGGGGGCAAGGGCTGCTTCAGAACGGCCCCTCGCGAGGTGGGGCTNCCCCCGCCCGCGGGGGCAGCGCCAGCAGCGCCACCGACAGCACCGCCACCGCCTCGACGGCCGCCGCTGCCGCATCCTCGGCCTCGCCGCCGCCCGGGCAGGCTGCCATCCTCCGCCAGCAGCACGGGTCAGGTAGGGCGCGGGGCGGGAGGGGGACCTCTGTACCCGCACGGCGGGTCAGGCACCGGGACACCCCCCTTTGCCGTGGGTGGGACAGTCGCTGTGATGCTCAAGCTAAATAGTCGCACCCAAGTCTTTGCCAAGTGTNCAGCAGGAGCGGGGTGACCCCCGGGGGGCTGCGGTTTCCCCACGGGGCGGTTCATGCGGGCTGGAGGCTGCCCGGCACCGGGCGGGGGGCGAGAGCAGCCCCGTGGGAGGAGGTTGGTGGCAGGGGGGTGATGGTGAGGGGCGTGTGGGGGCGAAGGGGGCAAGGGCTGCTTCAGAACGGCCCCTCGCGAGGTGGGGCTTGAACTGCGAGGTGCTGGGCTCGGTGCCCGGCGATCTGGGGGGCTCAGCCCCGTCGCTGGGGCGCTGCGCTCTCTTGCAGACGGTCCGCGTCCAGGGCAACGACATCTCGCACCGGCTGCGGCTCTCGGGCGTGCGGCGGCAGGACGAGGGCGTGTACCAGTGCCGCGTGTCGGACTACAGCGACGACGAGACGCAGGAGCACAAGGCTCAGGCGCTGCTGCGCGTCCTGTCCCGCTTCGCGCNCAAGTGTACTTAAGTTGTTCCAGAAGCCAGGACCGGTGCATTGGCTCAGCCTGGGCAGGAGGGAGCTCAGGCATGGGCTGGGGAGATGGGTCTGAGCGCAGGCTGGGACCTGCATCCTTTTGGAAAGTGCTATGACAGGCCCCACTTTCAGAACCCCCTTGCAGCTTCTAGGATGAGGTTTTTGAAACAGTAGTTGCAGCCTCGGGTGAGTGAAATGCCATGGATGTCCTGCAGATAATTTAGATCAGTAAGTGATCACAGGACTGGTTGTCCCAGACAGGTGCAGGGCCCATGGAGAGCAAGGTGCAGGTTCAGAAGGGAAATGTCAATTGCTGTGTAATGAGCTCCATATCTGAGTTAATGGCAGGATAAGAATTGGAGATACAGCACTCTGTCATGGTTTTCAAATGTAAACATCATGCTAATACTGATTGTCTCTCAGTTAATACTGTATTAAGTTATTAATGCCACATTACCATATTGCAGCTTGACAGAGAAGGCCATTATAAACCTTTAACTAATGACAGGAAAAGTCTGGGACAAAGAACATCATCTTAAATCTGCATTGCAAAAGTGTTTCAAGCTTCAAAGGTGTACTGTTGCTCTGGCTGGACTTCAGCTCCTCTCTCAGGCACTGTCACTTAGCTAATGTTGAACAAATGTTCCTGCCAAGTTATCTGTGGAAGAAGGGAAACAATTTTATGCCACTGACTGTGCAGGGAAGGCCCCTGAGCTCGCTCTCTGCTGAGTCTCTTCTGACGCAGATTCCTAATCCTCATGCAGGGATGTTCACACTTATTCCTGATACCTCTTCACACTCTCAGGGCAAACAATTGCAGGCTTTTGGCTCACAGTAATGGAAATCGTTTGTATATGGGTCACTGTGACCTGCTGGTGCTTTACAGGTGCTGTGTTTTAGCTGGCTACTACCTTTCTCTGTTTTCTGAGTAATTTAGTTTCTTTCTCATGTAGAAATATGTATGCAAGCCAGGTTTTACTCCTTATCATTCCCAAGACTAAGCTGGCTGTTCCTTGGTGTCTAGTGGAAGACAGCGTGATAATTCCTGAAGTCTAATTACATGTGCTTGTGGTCATTTCAAGAACTTCAGTTTGCTCTTGCTGAATTTACTGACCACAAGAAATTAAACCCAACACTGCAGTGCTTGTGATCTGTTGCTTTCCTGCTGGAAAGATCATCTTTCCTCCAAGGACCCCAGGGCTGGTTTGGGTTTTTTTCATGTTTCCTCTCCATGACTGTGGGAATTCTTGCAGTATTTTCCATGCTGACAGTAGAAATTGGGTTGAGGACTCACAGCACTGTTCACCCTGCCCACTGAACCCAGCACTTATGTGGTGCATGCAAACTGGAAACAGGACGGGGGAAGTGGAGTGGGCTCAGTTCCACATCAACAGATGGATGTGAGCGTGGGCCGCCAAGACAGCATGTCACATATGTCTGTTAGGGCAAGACCTCCTGCCCAGATCATCTAAACTGCTGTCTGTCCCAATTTTTTACATGTCTGTGGTTTGGGGGTATGGCACTGCTGCATCATTTCTAGACTGGATTAAATTCTGAAAATAAACCAGTAGCATTGTGGCCATCAGTGGAGGTAATGGAATGATTTAAATTAGTGGAGAAGGTAGTAGAATACAGAAAAAATATTTAGTGGGAATCTCCAGATGGAGGCTGATGCTGAGGGCTATGAAATTGGCTAAACCAAAATTTTGTGCTGTGAGCTCTCCTGGGCACGCCTGTGTCTGTGAACAGTGCCACTCTGTGGCAGCTCCCGTGCTGGAGAAAGCCAAAGTCAGTACAGAGAGCAGGGGGCTCTGTTTGTAGTACTGAACTTAATAAGGTGTAAATCAGCACCTGCTTTGGTCTCTGTAAGAGGGAGGCAACTAGTTTTGTATCTTGGTACGGTCCTCTGCAGAAATAATGTCTTTTTACTCTGCTTGAATCAAGACCTTCCTGAATAACAGGTTTCTACTTGGTTTGTTGTAATTTCCATGCCTGTGGCAGTTTGGAGCTGCCTGAATAGCACATCAGCCACAGCATGGTTTTTAGATTACCAGCTGAGGGACTTGGCCCTCAAATTTCCTGATTCAGGTGCCTTCTATACCAGAACCATGTGAATCTTGTAACCACGAGAAGTCTCTTTGGTTGCTGTTGTGAAGCAGATTGCTGCCATCCCAGTCCCCATCACTTGTGTCTTTTAGAAAGACAGTCTGGGCCAGAGACTTGATTTGAAGCAGAGAGAGACAGCTTGGTGTAGAGGCAAGAAATCTTCCCTAGACGTGAAGTGTTGCTTAAAGACATGTGGATAAAATACTAACACAGCAGTCAGTGTGATGAGGACTTGCAGGGTTGTCACCTGCTTTTGTGAGGAAGTGAAAGACTCAGGTCTCCAGTGCTGCCACTCATGTTGGATATGCACTAAACTTTCTTCAAAATGTCTTAAAAGCAAATGACACTTTGACCTTCAGATTTTCCCATTTGTATGTTGAAGTGGTGTTCTTTAGAATTATTTTAGGGACAGTAATTATTGTTCTCTGTAAAGAATGCAGTTGCTTTATAGAAAATGCCTTTTTTCCCCTCTTTTTTTTACCTCTGGGAACTGGAAGCCCTGTTTCAGGTCCACCCCCTCAAGGCAGTGTCGTAACTGGTTTTCCACACAGCAGGGCCAACAAATCAAACTAAGTCTTCGTTCACATGCTGTATAAGACTGCAGGACCTAACTTTGCATTGCTATATGAATTATGTCTGCATAGTAGCATAATACATATTCTTCATTATCCTATTTTGAGCAGTGTAATGCATACAGATAAGTACTTGCTCCAAATCTGTGTGCAGTAATTGAATCATCTAATCATTCAGTCTCCAAAGTATTTAGCATTTCTAAGTCTTTTTGATTGTACACAGGGATATTTTCTCTGTATAAAAGCAGAAATGTGCTCAAGCACTGGATTTGCCATCAGCAATTAAGAAACACCATCATTTGAGATGCTGGAAAGCTCTGTCTAAGAGCTGATGGCATGGCACTAGCTAGTGTGTCCTGCATGAATTGGGTTCTAATCCTATTTTCCTTGCAATAGAAATCTTCGCAATATGTCAGTGTAGTAAGATAGGGCCTCCATGTACTTGTATGCCAGCAAATGTGATTAGAGATCAAATGCTACATTGAGATGGGCCTGCAAGGCTCGTGTTGACTTCAGTTGCCATCCCTGTCATGCACCATGGAAAAATGTGATTCTTTCCATCTTCTGGTTGAACTGAAACATGAACTTATTAGAATAAATTAGTCTGTTACTGATATTCTCTAAAGAGCAGATTCTCAAACTGGGTATACATAGAAAATCCATTGTTTGGGACATGTCATCAGAAATGATATTTAGTTGAAATTCAACATTATGGTATATAATGAAATAGATCCAGTCTAACAGAAAAAATTGACCAATATGCCAGATATACTAGCTACTCAAACAGAATTTTATCTGTAATTTTTAAACAACCATATAAAAACTTGGTGCTGTGGTCTCATGAGACTTGAGCTGTGAGGAGGCAGAGATCTGCTTGTGAGATCATTTGTTTTCATACTGTGAGAGAAGCAGTTGTTGTCCATGTGGTTCTAAATATTTAGCTTTCAGTTTAAATATTTATACACAAATGGACTCTTGTGCTGTAGGAAAACAATTGGGGTGAGCAAGTGAAAATGTGCATATAGCATAACGGTTTGGAAGTGTTCCCAATTTTTTACTGGGTAGAGTAAGGGAGGTATAGGAGCACCACAGAGTGAAACACAGTGTCTCTGTCTCAGGAAGTTTGTAGTCCAAACGGATGAGATGGACAAATGGCAGAAGAACAATAACCAGCTTTGTTTAACTGTGTGACAGCTGTGAAATTAAATATGAAAACTTAATTTCAGATCTCTTAAATTCAAGTCCACTGCCTTAGTCATGAGACTAACTTTGTCATCTGATGATGAAGTAATAAACAAGGATCTTCATACAGACCTTCTGGGAGGGAAATTGGCTGTGTTATATCCTACGAAACAGTCTCCAAAATGAGTGCCTGTGTATTGGCTTGGGGGCAATTTATCGTTTAACTTCTGAGCAGAATGTAGATCAGACATTGCGGCTTCCAAATTCCCTTTTATTTGTTTGATCTCTAGCCTCAAAGCTCAGAAGCGAAAGCTTTAAATAAAATAAACAAAGATGGGAGTGTGAAACAAGAAGCTGTGCTTCGTTATGCTTAGAGTGCTCCAGGAAGGACACAGACTCATGTGTTATGCAGAGATGAAGTTGTTCATAGCAAGAAAGAACATAAGTCTTTACTTCATGCCTATCCCTCTCCCCCTCAAAGCCTTTTATGTCTGAGGCAGGAGGAACTCTGCTCGTGTGCTACATGGCCCAAGATAATAAAGCACCAGGTCCCAGTTCAGCAGTCTCTGTGCATGTACAGCTCCCAGTGATGCTTTTAAGAGCTGTACAGGCACAGTCAAGCTGTGGCAACTCACCTTGAGGCAGGAGATCATGTGGGAGACTCTTAGATCTGTGTTGTGCATTGGGAAGCAAAAGGTATGTCTTTGCAGCTTGGAGACAGGAAAGTAAATGAGCACAGTGTTTTCTTGAGTGTGACAGGCTGTGGCTGATTAGAGGGTCTCTGTTTGGAGGGGTTGTGGTTGGGTTTGGATTAACTTTGGGCAAGGGTTTGAGTTTAGGGCTCTTCTGGCTTTGTCAGAGCTTGAATGTCTGTGTGCTAGTTCAAAAAAAACAGCCTGTGGAGCTTGTTTATGTTTGATAGATGAGCATTCCATGAAATAGTAAGCAAGGAAAGTCTACGTGGCTGTTCAGCTTGGGCTCCCTGCCTTTCCCATTCAGTAATGTCTGGGTCTGCTCCTCTCCCCCTGTGCTTTTTATGAGCCCATGTATGAGCTCACATTCTGTTGTTACTTGTAGTTAAATGCAACCTGGGTCACATCACATTTTCCTTTACATTAAATAAAGTAGCAAGACGGAGGCCATAACTGAATTATCAGGCTGACCTCCGAAATGTCACTGGATAATAAACATGCAAAAAGAATTCTCATTAAATACACATCACTAGAACTTTAATATCTAGGCAAATTAGACTGCTTTGGGGACAAGTGAGGTCAAATATCTTCTTTTGTGTCTGTGTAATATGGATTAATTCTCAAACTGGACAAAAGCACGAACTGCTGTACTGTGTCACCTCATTATCTAGGGTAGAAACAAGCTGTGCCAGGGTGTTTTTGTACTGTGGAAATGCAATTTATTTGAGTTACCTCCTTTCAGCGGTTCTTGCTTGTTCCCTGGAGGACAGACAAAACTGTACCAACTTATTCTACTACAGCCTGTAGTGCCCTTGAAGAAATCGGAATAGTATTTGAACTTCTTTGATATCTTCAAGTTATAGATGAAAAAAATATTAGAAAAAATATTACTTAACACAATGAAAAGGATGTTCCAGGTCTTCTTAATGAAAGGGGAAGCTGTACCTAACATTGGTCTAGATTTCTATATGAGACTGATTCATTAGTGAGCGAAAATTAGAAATTTGTATGAAGAAAGGATCAGTGTGCCCACATGTGTTTTTGCATGAACAAACAGCATTTTGGGCAGGAGTATACCTATACTGCTAGTTCTTTATACACAGTTTCAATAGATACTTTGCAAAATGGCATCTTAGTTTGCAGAACCAGCTGACTTTGTATATTTTATGAGAGTCAGTAATTGTTATGTACTCCCCACCGCTGCTATACTGATGCAGCTTTACTGATGTATAAACTATCACTTGAACTGTGTTGTCAATTATATAGGTCTCTAATAATTGAAGTGGTAAACTTAGCAGTCATGATCAAAAGAAATATCCAGACAGTCTTATTTGTACTGTTTTTGAGAGTGCTTTTAATACTGGTGTTTGTAGATGGAAAGCAAACTTAAAGTAGGCTCTGCCAGGAAACAAATCTTGCAGTAGACCTGTGGAGGTGTTTCTCCTTTACTTAAGGGAGCCTGACAGGACTGTGCTGGTAATAAAAGGGGCTTGCTTTGGGTTTTGATTTACCTTTGCTAAAACAGTGAGAATGCTGGCAGGTTCACTGTTGCTGTTTACTATGTGTTTTTTAAAATTAGATAATGGTAGAGCAATCCCCTATGTCAATAATAAACAGTTCAAGTAGGTTTGTATTGGAAAAAATGGGGTTGTCAGCAGAATGGTGCTATTTGTCACAACAGCAGCTAACAACCGAGTACTTTATATTGCTAGGTTGTTATCAGTTGGGAGGCAATTTTATTAGCTGGAAAGAGGAGCAGTTTGGCAGAGCAGCAGCCAGCTCTGTGGAGGAGCCTGTGGGAGCGAGGGGGAGGTGGTTGTGCCGTGGCTGGAGGAGGGAGCTGTGCTAACAGAGCTCACACAGGACCCTGAGCACTTGCCATGATGGACACTGCCAGACTGGAAAGCAGTACCAGGAAAGGGACCTGGGGGTCCTGGCCCAGGGCAAGTGGAATATGAGTCAGCAGTGCCCTGGCAGCCAGGAGGGCCATCCGTGTCCTGGAGGGCATCAGGAAAAGCATCGCCAGCTGGCGAGGGAGGGGATTGTCCCGCTCTGCTCTGCACTGGGGTGGCCTCACCTGCAATATTGGGGCAGTTTTGGGCACCACAATATCAGGAAGATCTAAAGATCTTACACAGCATCCAAAGAAGGACAATGAAATGGGGAAAGGCCTTGAGGGGAAGCACGTGAGGAGTGGCTGAGGGCACTTGGTGTATCGGTTTGGATGGTCTGTGTAATTGTGAGTCAATCCCAAAATGCTACTGTTTGTTTACAGTAAAAAGGTAATCCCTTCTTTATGGAAATCACAGGCTCCGCTTTTTTGGGGGGCACATGCTCTCAATACAGCCATTTTTCATGTGTCATCATGTATTCTTCTAATGCACTTAGTTAGCTCTACAGGCAGGATAGGGTTATTTTTCAAGAAAAATCCTTAAATAATCTGCACTTGAATCTGCTTAAGTTTAGTAATTCTGATTGGAGTGATAATTACAATTGCATTGACAGCTTGCTCCTAATCCTGATCAAGTCAAAAATGCTGTAAAAGAGAGTGAAGTGAATACTGCAAAGAACTGCAGAACTTCTGGATTGCAAATATTTGTAGCTTGTATTAATTGCAGGATATGAAATCTGTGGTCCAGTCCCATGTGACTTTTATTGCAAATCTTGTTCATAGAGTGTCAACCTATGGAATACGTGACCATATCTAGCTTGCCAGCTTTTTTGCAACATGGCTTTTAAAATCAGATAATATGGCCCAGATTCACTTCAAAGCTCGGTAAATGAAACCAGCTCCCAGTGTTCTTCATTGCCTCATGATCTGGGTAGTTTGAGTTGTGCTTTTTGCTATTTGTGTGTATTGATATGCTCTGGAGTTGCTCACATAATAGTACAGAAGGATGTGTAGGGCTGCATGCCCATTTACCACCTGAACTACCCTAATTTAGTTAGTTAGTTTTCTATATGTTTTAGTTTAAAATTCATTTTCCACCAAATCACATTACAAAGAATTTTCTGTCTCTCATTATTCCTTTCAAGGAGTGAATTGATGGTCTTGGTTTTAAGTTAATTTTAGATCATGGAGCTGCAGAAAACTCTGGAAATTAAACAAATCCATGGTTGCATGGTTTGAGTTTCTTAATAAGGTATTTGGTGAGATCAACTCACATATACCAAAGCAGAAATCTGGTTATGTGAGGGTAATACAAAATAGAGACCAGCTGCAGGTCTCAAAAGAGGAAAGTTACTGCCTGATTTAAATTCAGACCAATAGAAACTATTTAAGCTGTATAATCTATATAGGATGAATTACTCTTTTCAAGTATTCAGGGCATGTTCCTGTTCTCCATTGACACTATCTATAGCAGTGTTTGCTTTTGGAGCTTGTTATAAATTACTCCTGGTGTTTTCTTGAAGTTATTCCTTAGTTCCTCCACGAGTGGGTATTTGGAGTGGTTGAGTGGTTTATTTGGCTGTCTCTAGTGAGAGCAGATCCCAGGAGCAGCCCCTCAAGGGCCTGGCTCCATCAGCTCAGCTGCTGCTCTGCTGGGCTTTGCAGGGCAGTGCCTGCTCTCATCACAGCCGTGTTCATGGGCAGATGTAGCATTTGGAGGAAGCAGAGTCAGGCTTTGGTAGGACTGGTGACTGCTCTGTACAGCTACCACAGAAGGGAAGTGGGGATATTGAGGGAAAATGTACTGACTCTTCCCCATGTTGTGTGTCCGTATTCCTTGTAACTTTAGTGGGAGGTGATTTTTTGCCACTCTGTTGGCAACAAAACTGCACATTTCTCCGATAACCTGAAAAATAGATGTATTTTTTTTATAAAGGTAGTAGTATTTCTTGCTCCTTAGCTGATGTTGCACTTCCATCACTCATCAAATACCCTAGTTCAACAACCTCTCTTTCTGTTTGTTAGTGGCAGTGTTTAATACCAAAGTGCCATGCCATGCAGTCCTGTAGCAGCTGTTGAACTGGGTCAGATCAGTCGTCCATTTAATCCTGTACCTTATGTGTAATAATGTCCTTACAGTCTAGGAGAAGGGAAGAGCCTCCCTAGAGGATAACTGAGCACTTCACTGGTCTGTGTGCCATGAGCATGTTTGGAAGGGATTGTCAGCAATAATATTTTGAGAGTAATTTGGCCTTAATGAGTTAAAATAAGCTCTACTGTGATCAAAAAAATGTCCAAAATAATTGCAGGTGCCTTAAGAAACACATCCCCAGCTCCTGTGCCACTGGCTGTGTCTGGCCTGTCCCACAGGCACTCACACAGATTGACTTCCAGCAAAGCACTGCAGTACTTCAGAAAATCGATACTGCAGAAGGAATCTTTCTTTTCTTTGCTTCTTATCACAACCAAGCTTTTACTTCTGCATCATTTCCTTGCACGACTACACCTCCCTCTCATTGCTATCCAATTTATTTGTTTTCTAATCTGTAGCCTTCCTGCTACTGTCCTGTGATTTGCCACTGAAACACCAAAGTATTCTGTCCTAGGTGAACTTTTGGAGATGTCACACCAAGAACAATCAAAATTAAGCACCGGGCTGCGACAAGGAATTGGCTTTTTCTCAAATACACATATTTATTTTTCTATCTGTGCTGGAAATTTGCATTGTGCTGCCCTGTTTGCAGTCTCTGTAGGGTATCAGGCTTTACATTCTGCCTCATCTCTGTGTTTTCAGGTGAGATCAGCTCAGCAAATAAATAGATACAAGTGTGGGCAAGTAAAACATGGTCATTTCAGGAGTGCTAAATACTCTAAATGAAATATTAATGAAAATGGGTTATTTTTCCAAAATTAGGAGAGGCTTTCAGTTACTCTTGTTACATGGTATTTTGGCAATTCACCTATACATATAGGCTGAAATATAGCAGTGGATATCTTAAGAGAGAAGGCAGGCAAATGGTGAAATTCAGGTTTATTCGAGAAGACCTAAAATGATGGCACAGTTTCACAAAACTCTGGTCAGTGTCTTCTGACCAGTAAAATTGGCTTCAGCCTCCTGGGGAGTTGAGGCTGCAGTGTGCATAAGGAAAGTGAAATGTGGACATTTTCAGGAGGAAGGGTGTGGAGGGCAATGGTGGTAGTTTCACTCAGCTGCATGAGAAGATTTGCTGTAGACCCTAAAAACCTTGATGGCACAGCTGAAGTTAAAAAGCAGGGTCACAAGCTGCTACTGCATGGCTGTGTACAAATAAAAACATGTTGGCTTCTACGAGGCATTTCTTTGAGATGAGTTATGGAAAGCTGTTCCAAAATTCAGTGAATCATAAATAAAAATGTGTAGTGCATAGAAAACTAATTTTGTCATCGTGCCTTCTGGGCAGGTTCAGTGGTGAACAGATCCCATGCTGTTGCTCATAAATATGTGGGAAGTCGCCATTGCTGAAATTATCAACACCAACAGGCAACCCAGGAGCTGTTTCTAGTTGTGCCTGGGCATGATGAACCACAGCCAGCTGGAAGCCAGAGGCACTGGGCACCCTGTAGTTTGGTATTTTTTGCTATAGTACCAATACTTCTTTTAACAAGAACACCTCCTGTTACATGCAGTGCTCTAGGGCTGGGCTGGGAGAGTGTGCTAAAGTTAGCACAGGCTCTGGATGCACTTCTGCACAGCATCCTGCAGGACTGGCTCTTGTGGAGGAGTGGGAAGTTTAAGGCACCAGATACAAGCCTTTAAAGAAAAAAAAAAGGAGCAAAATTGTAGTGTGTGGATTGTCCTGCAAGTATTTAAGAGTGGGAGAAGGAAATAACTTGTAAGATCTTGTCTCAAGCTGTGGAGTAATTCTAATGGAGTGTAGTGTGTTATAACTTTGGTTCAGTAAGTGTATAGTAATGGTGTCTTTTTAATTAAAAACTTTTAAGAAGCCCTTAGATCTGAAGTTTGGTAAATTCCCTTCAAATTCAGTGCAAGTGCTCCAAATGTATGTCAGTGAGTGAGAATTTGTTTTATCGAGAAGGTTATTGCTTGGAATGATCCTTGACCAACAACCCATGTAAAACTCCATTTTTCCATACACACCAAATGGTAGAAACAGTTTCTTCAAAAAGGTGTTTCAAGCACAGTCTGAAGTTTCTAGAGTGAGATAATAAATCAATCAATATGGTCAGTTTGATCCCTCACCTCTTAATGAAATGCCAGGTTTGAGGGCTTTAATTAGGTGTTGTTCTGTAAGGAAATAGGGCAAGGCTGACAGGTCACTGCATAAAAGGCAGTACAGGGAAATGTCTTGTGACACTGCCAACTGGGGCCCAGCTCCATCATCAATAAGCAGTCAGATTTTAGGTGTTATCTTGTCTTTCAAGGAAAATAGGCTACTGATGTCTTTCAGCTTTTTATTATATGAGCTACTGCATTTTACCACCATCTCGGGAAAAGACATCAAAGTACTTTTCACATTCTTTCTAGGAAGAAAAATAGGTAACTGCTGGAAACTGTGGGGTTTGACCATTGGTTAAATATAGCTTGTGAAAGAAGCATCCTATTTTTGACATGTGTCACAAGTCACTCGGTTAATTAATGTTTGTTTTTGATTCAACTGTTTAAGTCAAACTTTTATTAATTTTGACATAAAAAAATCAAATAGAAAATTGCAGTAAAACATTATTATATCATAAATTGTAAAGAAAGATGAGTGATGCCAGAGAGCAATTCACCACACACAAAGAGAACAATTTGTTCTTGTTCTGATTGTGGTAGGCTTTCCCTTTTAGCCATGTGCATATAAAAAATTTAAAAGCAAAATTCTAAGTCTCCATAGTGATAAATAAGCTTAAAAATAACAAAATATCAAATGAATATCCAAAATAGCAATAAAATGTTTTCTCATAAGTATCTGTAGTTTGCAAGTAACTTTGTACTCCTGATTCACAGTCTCTGGATAGGAACTCCCTGTTCTCACATCTGGGATCACTGGGTGTGCAGATCCTCATGCCCAGGCACACATTGTTTGTTTACATCAACAGATGTAGCAGTTTATTAACTAAAAGTCAAGACTTCCACTACTGCAGTAACAGTGAAATTGAGCACACGAAGTTCAGCTTGTTTATAAACAATACTACCTATAATGGAAAGAGTTCAGGTTAACTAAACAGGGAGAAAATGCTGGAAATTGTATTTCTGATCTGCTTACGTTGAGAGGGAGGAGAATTCTGAAGTTCTGTGTATCTCCTATTGCCTGAAGTCTTAGAGTAGAACAATGCTGAATCAGTAGAAAAAAAGAAGCTTTGTATTTGGTGTTCAGTAAGAATAACTGCCTGCAAATAATTTCAAATAACTTCTAAAAAATATGTTTAACTGCTGAGATTATTGACAGACTCTGAACTCACATTCTGCTGTCACATTAAGAAGATGGAGAATGCAGGTTCAAAACAACAGCAGTCTCTACTAAAGGAAAAGACAAAATTTGGATTGTTGAATTCACAATTCTGCATTTAAATTTAAACTAAAACTAATACATAAAGGTAAAACTGACGCAGGAATGATTTTGGTAAGCAGGCACACAGCTACTGCAAGGAGCTGTGACTAATACTGCTTCCCATTCAAAGCAGAAACAATCCTAACCTGGTGTCCCTGGCAGCCCTTCAGTCTCATGGTTGTAAGAGCACTTGAGCTACAAGAGCTTGTTCCTCCAGGTTGAGTTTCCTCAGCATTTCCAGGGGAATTCCTCCTTACAAAAGCACAGCTTGCCTTCTGAGTAACTGGCAGCATGTCCTCAGACTCAAGTCCTCTTCATTGAAAGAACAATTTCAACCCTGGCAGCAAAAAACCAGGTTCTCACCAACCTCAGGTTTGAGCATAGTAAATACCCGAGGCCAGATCTTCCCTGCAGTGGTGGGCAGGTGTGGAATTGGCACAGTCTGGCACAGGTGAGTGCCTGCAGCTGCCAGGAGTGTTGATGCTGCTGGGCTGCCCCTGCCATCTCCAGGCACAGGGGACAGCAAGAGCACATGGGGATTGTCCTGGGCTGGCAGCTGTGCCATGTCCCAGAGGTGAGGACAGCCATCTGACAGCTGGGAAATGGGGATGTGCTGACTGGAAGGGTGGTCTGTTGGGCCCAGGACTGCAGTCTGTGGATCAGCATCTGTCTCCAGGTACCACATGGCACATCAGGCTCAGAGACAGACACCAGGGCTCACCTTCAGCCTTCCCAATCAGCAAGCTGTTTTCTCTCCCTGGTGTATGTAGTTTTATCCTTGACAAAACTGTAGGATATCTTGTATTTATGCATTGACTGCATATTTGTAAGGGAGTGGGGAAGTTGCTGGAGGAGGGAGGTCCCTGGGACTGGGGAATGGTTGTCACAACCCTGTTTGCTGTTGCTCCCAGGCTGGCCCAGGGAAATCTGGCAGGGCTGGCACCTGCACAGGATGGGCTCCAGCTGCCCACACTCGCTCAGCACAGGAAAGGTGGATCACCTACCTTGCCTGCAGGTCTCCAGGGGCAGAACCTCCCTGGACCTCTGCTCTGCAAGGCTGGATCCTGGAGCAGGGAAGGCAGCTCTGAGCTTGTGAGCTTCTGCATTGCTGCATTTGGGGTTGATGACTGTCTGTCCATGTGCTGGCTGGGAACCTGAGCTTTGGCAGTGGCTGTGCACTTTTCTGCACACACTTCTGGTGTCTTTTTGCAAGAATTTGATGAGTTACTCCTTTAGTTGCCAGAGTTAATTGTGTTTGTTAATGATTTTCAGCTTTCAAAACAAAAATCCTGTATTCATCTTAACGCCTTGCTGTTCTACGTAGGCAGTCCTTAGCACGTGTCTGTGCATGCGAGGATTTAATTAAAACCTGAATAACTAAATAATCACCACACACACAGTCTGGGCGTTTGTGAGATAGCACTGTGGGGACATTTTTTGAGTTCCTCAATTGCACCCCACATTATTATGTACTATTTTTGATACTGGGTGATAGTACTCCAGCTTTGCTGATGAGTGTGTGTATAGATTACGAGGCAGCTGGAACAATGAGCCCAAGAGCAGTGCTTTATTCAGACACTGTCTGAGGCATTTCCATGCCACAGCTGAGAGGCACTTGTATCTCATAGAGACCAAGGCTAAAGCATTTGCATTAGGGTGCCTGAAGTGAGTATCCTAAATAGAAGTGCCCTGATTCCTTTCTCAGAGATGCTGAACACAGAAAACATTCTCAGAAGTTGTCATGCTTTGCAAAGTGGCTCTGACAGTCATGTTTCTGGGTGATGGTCAGTATTTTGGGCATTGATTGCTCCTGTAGATCAGGTGTTCAGCCCTGATGAAACCTCTCCCAGGTACCTCTCCCCACTCCAGCTGCAGGGCAGACTCCAGTTGGGCTCCTGCTTTTGCATCCATCCCTGTGGAAATGTCCCGTGGCCACACGAGACATCAGTCACAGCCCTGCACTGTCATGTTACCACGTGGGTGGCAACTGCATGCCTTCAGAAGGTGTCACCCATGGGCAGCTGCTGCTGTGGCCCCGCCTGGCCTTGTTTGTGTCCCTCAGCAGGGCTCAGGGAGGGACAGGCACTGACCTCCTGTCCTGCAGCAGAGCTGCTCTGTGGCAAGGGGCTGTTCTGCCCTTGCCTTGTCACAGCAGTGACTCCTTTCAGAGATGGAGCAGCCCCACATCTCATGCAATGTCTGTGTGCCCTGCTCTCCTGGCTGAGCAGGGCCAACAGACCTCAGCCCTCACACAAAAAGGAGGGAGGTCAGACCATGGTGCACACAGTAAATGTTTGCCTTTTTGGCACACATAACTAGGAAATAAAAAAAATTAACAATAACTTGGTGTAAGTGGATACGAGGCAGGGGCAGCCTTGTTAGCTGCAGCATGGCCATGGCTGCCACTTCTTGCTGAGAGCAAAACCATTGGTGCCTGTGTCCCCCCCTGGCAGCTGTAGGGGCATGGGCATCTCCTTTGTGTGCCAGCCCATCCCTCACTGCCCCCCAGCCCTGTCCTGCCACATGAGTTACCTCACTGGAACAGGGGCTGTCTTGCCCTCCCTGGGTTAGGACAAAATGACTGTAACAGATGTGCTCCACACCTGACCTTTGTTTTTCTAAAGCCCCTGCACACATTTTAAATTTAAAATTCCGCTCTTTCCTATAAAAGGTAAAGAAGATGTCAAGGTCTTGCTGTTCCCATTCCAAATGAAATGGGTTCATGTCCTGTTAATCAAGAAGTACAGCTGCAGCATTTGTCATTTCCCTTTAACGTAATGAGTGGTTGATACCTGTCATTTCTCAAGAAACTATATACCAGATTAAGGTGTATTTATAGAAATCTCAATTGCTGGTAACTTGGCTGTAGCCAAGTTTAGGCATGCCATTAGTAATGCATAATGAAATGACCTAAGTGGAGTTAGATTTGGGAGGGGGAGGAGAAAGCTATTTGAGTTGAATAGCTTGAGGATGCTGTTTTACTATTAAAATTAAGCTTCTGACCCCTGGCACTGAAGTGATAAAAATAAATCTTCCTATATTTCTCTTCTGCATTTAATCTTCTATATTGGAAAAGATAAAAAATCAAATCTTCTCTCCCTTCTCTCTTTCTTTTCTAGGTACAGGACCTATTTATGCTACAGACCCACTCCTATACATATCCCTGTTAATACTGCATAAGCTTGTACATTTATTAGTAAACCACTGACGGACTACTCCCTCCAATCCTCCTCAGCCAAACAGAAAGGAACCTATTTAATAACAGACAAAACCCCTGACAAAGAAATACCTACAGTTTTAAAGATGGACAGAAAGAGACTGAAAGAAGCATGATAAATTCTACATAGGGGGAAAAACATATTTTTTGGGATGCCACAGAAAAATAAACCACATAGAATAATGCATCTAGTTTCCAGACTCTATGGTGTAAAGCCCTGCTCTGTGCATGGCACTTATGATTTCTCTATTTTAATGTAATATTTTTTCTTTTCTAAACCTTTCCTCTGACTCTTCATTTTGCACGAACTGTTGAGCAGTTATCTTTATGACAATATGTAAAGATGTTGGGTCAAACCCTTCCTAAGAAAGGAAATATTTTTAGTAGATTATTGTGTTTAGGTTTTTTGGATTTCCTTTTTCTTTTTTAATTAAATTATTTCTTTTGGAGACATAAAAAAGGTACATCCTACCATAATTAATATTCACTGTCAATAATATTTATTTTTAAATGAAGATTGGGAACAAGGTAAGACATTTGTTTATAAACTGTATTGTATATTGCTGAATAACAGTTGAATAAAAAGATTTTGAAATAAAGTTTTTACAGATGTGTGTGCCTTTCCCTGTGTCCTGAAGGCTCCTGAAGAGGTTTCATGGCTCCGTGTTCCCTACCTTGTCACAACACAGAGACCCGAGGAAAGATGCAACACAAACAAATTAAAATTGAAAGCAATTCCTTTTCAGACAGCCTCGCCTAATGCCAAACCCCACAGCACAATGTGCTGGCAGCTGCTCACAGGCTGTAGCTGTGTTTTCCTGTGGGAACACCAGTTATCACTGGGCAGTTAATCCAAGGTCTATCAGATGGGCAGTGGGACAGTGTGTGGCATTCAAGGTAAGTTCCTTTGGTTTGGTCCAGGCCTCTCTGAAAAAGGGATGAATCAAGTAGTGGAAAATGAACACAAAAATAATTCAACCTGGAATGTTATAGTCACTAGATCTGGTTCCAAGATTTGTTTAAAATATATTCAGATTTTTAAAAATACGTGGTTATGTCCCTTTTCTTACCGAAGTGAGCTTTCTCTAATGAAGTTTTTTTATAGTAAATACAGCAGTTACTTTTCTTTTCCAAAAACTTGTTTTTCAGGCAAGGCAATAGGATGACTTGGTAAAGAAACATGACCTTCTTTAGCTGAATTTAGTGAAGTACCTTGAAATCTTCTGTGCCTGACTGTGACTCTCGTCCTTTCATTTGCGTGGCATTTTAGAAAGGACCTTCATTGTGGAAAAGGTAAAGTGACAGCTCCAGTGCCAGCAGGACTCTGCCTGCAGGAGCTGGGGAGCAAAGGCAGGGCATGCCACTGCCTCACCTCGTACCCGAGTGCTCTTCTAGGAGGGCAGGAAGGGATTGTCATTTTCTCACATGGTCAGAATTGTTTTTCTAGGACTGCCAGTGACAGTGAGGGATTTGCGTCACACACTCACTAGGTTTGAGAGCAAAGCAAGTGTGTTTCATATGTGCTCCTACATTGCAAAAGCCCTCTAATACTGGGGCAAACTTGCCAAAAGTGGTAAAAGATTTGCAAGGAGGTTCGTTCCATTAATGCCAGCTGTAGGATCACATGGATTGCTGAATAATCCATAATCAACCCACAAGAAGCAGAATTGTTCTTTGGAAGAACTTGGAAGTGGTCGTTGCAAGGCTGGAAGTGCATCAGAGCATGAGACACTGAAGAGCACAGTCCTTGACTTCCATATGCACATGGGAGGGCCAGGCTTTTATAAACTATAAGGAAAAGGACCACATCTAGCCCATGTCTGGTATTCCTGTCTGGGAATTTGTTCAAGGACAGTTACTCCAGCAGAGGAACGTGTGGAGTCTGCAATGTCAGGAGAGCTCTAACCCTTCGAGCGAGGGCTGGCCGTGCAAGTGAAATCTGCCTGGGTGTGGACCGGGGCTCCTCTGCCCAGCTCGTCATCGCTGCTGCTGTTCTGTCACGGGCAGGGAATATTTCTCAGGGCTTCATCTTCCTTCTGAGGGAATGGACTAGAATTTTTCCACAAGAGGAAGAAGAACATCTGCCTAAACTGATCTAAAGAAATAGCTGGAGCATGTCTATCTAGGAGTAGTTATGCTGCTTTTTCAACTTCAGCCATACCTCAGCTGGTCTCTGAGTAAACAGGTGTCTGCTTTGCTCTGATCCTTTTGTTTCATCACTTACAGAGTACGTTGTCTCTTGAATTGAACACTGTGTGTTTTGGAGGAAATACATCATCCTGAGCTTGTCCTTCCCTTCCTTTTGTAGCCTGTTACCTGCACAGGAATGTGGCAGCAACTGCAAGTTTTGTGTGCAGTGGCAGGAATAGAATTATCAAGGTCTTTTATACTTTAATCACATTAAAGGTGAAAAAATATTAAATCTGCAACTAAAAGTAACTTTCTTTTATCCCTTCTGAGATCAGAATTAAGTGTGCCACAGTAGGAACAATATAACAATTCTTATATTCCAATTCACATGAAACCTCAGAACTACTAAACAATAACCTCAGGATTTGATGAAAAATCTCTAACATGAGCAATAGGCATCTTTTCTTTCCAGCAAACACCTGCACACATGGAGAGATAACTCATTCTCAGCACACAGGATAACTCCAACTAGGGAGCAGATTGCCAAGATAACCTGGCTCTACCTTCCCTATATTTCTGCCTTCAAAAATGTGCAGAATGAGTTGAGGAGCTCAGCCCCTACAGCCCAGTTTTGGGGCCATGGTTTCCACATTTGGGCCAGTTCTTTCTTTGAAAATACACCGTCTGTAATTGGCCCTGTATTCCTGCAGTGCAGGGAAAATAACTGGCTAAAGAAGACGTTGCAGCTTTCGGTACAGTATTTAGTCTTTAAAAAGCATTTAAGGGAATGAGAAACATTCTGAAGAAAAATTGTAAAGAATTTGAAGCCTTATTGCTTGTGAGTGTGTTAAGAACTTCTGCTAAAACATCTGTCCTTTGAGAGTGCTCTTTCTTCTGAAAAGGGCAACTGCCTCACTTCTGCTGATTGTATTTACAAAGGGCAAAGAGAGGTTTTGCTGTACCCTTAATGGACAGAGGCTAGTGGCAAATCTTGCTATTTCATAAATCTCAGCATTCCTCATGGTGTCTGCTGTCAGAATCGATTAGGAGTAAGTGCTTGGACTGCAGAGCCTTGGAAAGGCGGTGTGTCTCCTGCAGTACCATGCAGAGAGTGCTCCAGCACGGGTGGTGGGGTTGGTGTGTGCCAGGGCACCTGGGGAAGCAGCCCCGGGTCCCTGCACTGGGGACGGCACAGCCAGCGGCTCCTTGCACAGCCAGCAAACAACTGAGCTGGGAAACATGAGTGATGGCTGGCAGGGGCCAGAGCTGAGTCATCTGTAATATAATCATAAGGAAACACACATTTTTCCTGAGAGAAAATCAATAGAACTTTGCACTTTTCCTTGTAATATTTCCAGTCTGCGCCATCAGCCGCAGCTCGCTCACAGTTATACTGCCATAAATTCACTGCGAGTTAATGGATTTCTACCAAAATGAATGGATTTAAAGCAGGGTAACAGCGCTGATGCTGGAGCCATCCACATGTAAAAATGCGTGCTGCAAAAGGAGTTTCACAGCACACAGGTGACCCTCAAAGTGCCAAGACCTACCAAGTAAAAACCAAAATTGGCTAGTTCCATAGCTAGTGCTCCTTTTCTGGCCAAACTCCCAAGAAAAACGCAGCCTGCAGTGCTGAAAGCCTCGCTGTGCATGGCAGGGGGGCCAGACCCATGGAAGGGAAGATGGGTGAGCGAGCAGCTTCACGCTGTGATGGAGAGTGCAAGAGACTGTCTGAACGTGTCATTTGTCATTTCCTGCATAAAACATTTTGGACCCTAGTCTCACTTAGAATTAGTAAGTAAGTAAATAATGTGCTCCCAAACTGGTGTGTCAAAACTAGGTTGGTTAATGTATGAGCTGCCTCCGTTGCATTTGTTACTCCACAGCAAATTTCATGCTTAGCCAGAGGCTGGCAAAGTTCATTTATTCATTATCCCCAAACTTTGGGCAGTTATTATTCAAACTCCCCTAGTACATCTATTTAATAAGAAGAGAACAGAAAATTGATGGGATCAGAAATGTTAAAGTCTTAATTAATGCTTTTAGCAAAGACTGATTGGAGGGGGGTTGTTGTGCGAATATTAATGTGCCACAAGCGCGTGTGCTGGCTGGTGTCGCTGAGCACGAGGAGGGCTCTGCCAGCCCTGCCCAGGGAGCTCAGCCCCTGCAGTCCAGTGAGGTGTGGGTCCATGGGGACACCACCTGTGTCACCCTGGGGGCTCTGTGCCACCAGGGCAGCGGTGGCACACATGGCAACCAGTGCTGCAAGCCATGGGAGAGCGCTAAACTACAAGCATCACTAATTATTGCTGATAATGAATAAAGCAAGATGAAATGATGAAACATTTCGCTTACAGCAGAGAAAAGATGTAGGGTTTTTTAATTCTTCACTGCTTTTGGGCTTTTGTGGTGTTTCTGTCCCCTGGCAGCCATGCAGTGTCTCAGGTCACTGAGCTGTGATGGGAGCGGCTGGGCATCCAGGGGCTTTGCTCAGTGGACAGATGCCCTGAGGTAGCACCCAGGGCTGTGGGCACCTGGGCACCAGGTTGGGGGTTTATGCACATAGAAGTGGCTATAATTATTTCATAGGAAAATTAACAAGCCTTAAACCAAAGGGAATGAGATGAATGCTGGAAGGATCCCAGCAAGGCAGGTGGGGTGCCTTGAGGGACCCCTGTCCTGCCCCAGAGCAGCAGCAGCCATGTGGTTTGACAGGGGATGGGGAAGAGGAAGGGAGGCCAAGGTGGTTTCTTGCTGGTTTTAGACCATGTTTTTTTAAAACCCCAGCAATCTCTGCAGAGTAAAGATAGGTATTATTATAAATGAAGTCAGTCAGGGAAATTATGTGCTTCAGATCTGCATCAATGACAATCCAAAACTTAGCACTGAACAAGGTGGCTTTTATAAAGGATCTGTGCTAATGGCAATGAATGGACTGAAATCTCCTATTTCTCCTCTGGTGAGTGCCTGCCTTCTAATTATAGCAATTATGGACATTCCAAGCAAAACACAGTTACATTAGTGGAATTGAAGAGGACTGTGATGTAGAGTGAGTTAATGGATTTCCCTATTTGTTGCCTATAGATTTTCTTTCCTGTTATTGGTGAAATGTATCTGAAATCTCATGTAGAAAATAATCTGTAGTGTAATATGGACTAAATTACCAAGATCTTGATAAATACCTCAAAAATACTTACAGTTCAATTGAGGATTATACTTTTCCAATAGGAAATTTTTGGTATTTACTCTGGGGAATGTGGGGAATGGGATCTTATGCTGCCCTTTTTTCTCTTCCATGACTAGACCTGTCAAAAACTTTAATTCTTCTCTGGGTTAGTATTACCCTTGAAATAGAAATCAGCAGGTTAAGGCTTTGAGAGTATTACGCAGGATGAAAAGGACAGGGGACCACATAAAATGGTCTGTTATTTTTGAATTTTGTTATTTTCCTTGGAAATATGAAGTAATTGATTTTTTTTAACAAAGTGGACTAGGATTTCTTCATTATTAATATTTTTCAGGCTTGCTCTGACAATCCAGTGAGTATCATGACTCATTTTGGGTTTTAGGGTGATGAACATAGTATGTAGGGAGGTGTTGATATTTAGGCTGACAGTCAAAGTCAACTGTTTGGCAAAAATTAGTAGGGTATTTCTGATTTCCAAGTGTTCTGTTTTTATAATAGCTTTTAATTTCTTTTTTATTTTTTTTAAACAGATCTTCTGTATCCACAGTCTATGTTAGACAAGAGACTTAGCTCTAAATTCCCATGGCAGAGTCTTTTATTAATGTATGTGCTGTAATTTAGTTATTTACTGTTCTGGGCAGTTGCATTTCAGTGCTTCCAGAGTTTGTCAGAGTTGATCCAAGTGACTGATACCTGTCAGTATGTCATTAATCAGCTGTCTTTGCAGCTTTACAAATGTGTCACCAGCCCCAGGAGATCTCTGTGCTCTTAGGCTGGTCTGAGGATGGTCAGTGCCAGGACTGACAGCCCGCCTTGGCTTGCCTCACCCTTCCCTCAAAAGAGCAATGTGAGGGGCTGCTGTGCCCGAGAGATGAGGAGTGTGGGCAGATTAGCAAGGACCTGAGAACTAAATTAGCCCTTGGAACACGTGATGGCATCAGGCAGCTCTGGTCTGGGGGACAGTCTGTGCCCTGAGACGTGCACTCAGGGTCAGCTCTCTGGAGCCTACAGAGCATCAAAACTGTGGTGGTGAGGACTTAATTTGTCTCCGCTTTCTGGGATCTCCTCGAAAGCACTGAAAGCAGGATGGCAGGGGCTGTATTGCCAGGCCTCCAGTGGCCAGTGCAGCTCAGGAAACCTCGTGCCCCGTGTCCCAGAGCACGGCTCAGCCTGGCACACCCTGGTCTGGCAGGACAGCCACCATCACTCCCCCAGCTTTGAGCAGGCAAGGACAGTGGGAGCACAAGGAAAGGCCACCCATGGGTTCCTCAAGGGACCCTCAAGTGACTCAGGATTTCCCTAGGTAAACTAATCCTGTGTCTCTGAGAGGAATTAGGATGTTGTTAAAACACCCCACATTGCTGTACTGAATCTACACCCCTCTGAGCTCTGGCAGTGCCTTCTCAGTGTGTCTTGTCATGACTAAACCAAGCAGTACATGAGCTCAGGAGCTGTGCTTGCCTTGGAATGTGGATAAATCTTCAGACAAAGGTACAGTGTGCACCTCTGAATCCAAGTCAATCCAAGGAATAACTGTACTGAAGGATGCTCTGGACCCAACCATGTCTGTCAGTGATACCTGTTAGCCTGAGGGGAATGCAGCACTTGGGGAAGTGCACAAGAGAAGGTAAAGGCAAAAAAATCAAATGAGACAATGAAAATTTACAGTTTGATTAAGGAAGCATCAGTTACTTTATGGTCTTTACCAAATACACTCATGTTTGTTATTCATTTATGTTAATTTAGTGCAATACAGTAAAAGTACAATCATTCAGTGATACAAATGATAATAATAGTGTAATCCATTTACAGAGTGCCTGGATATAATTTCAACTTTTATAGTATAGTGGTATGAAAGTCTCAAGTTAGCTAAATGCACAGCAAGGTGCTAATTGCAGTCCTGGTTAAAATGAACCTCCAGTTATGCTTAAGTTACTGATAATGACTTTGCACCTGAGCTAGCCATTTCCCACTGAAGTCTGCAGCCAGACTTCTTACACAGTGACATCTTTTAATAATTAACAACCCTGGCATTTCAGTCTCTAGAGAAGAAAACAGGGTTTGACAGGACAGGAAGTCCAAAATTGAGTACCTGCGAGTGCATCAATGCTGTGGGGGGTGTGTCCATGTGGCCACCTTGCAGTTTTCCAGCACACAGGGAGAGGTAGAAGGTGGGCTCATCCCGCTGCTGCCAGGGCTGGGGGCTCCAACCACACCAGGCACCTGTCAAAATCAGAACTGTAACATGATTTAATATCAACACTGAGTAAAAGGAACTAAATCCAGCTTGCCACAGTGTCAAGTGTGGGTAGCTTGCACTACTTATGCTAGACTAAAGCATTTCACTAAGGCAAACCATCTCAAAAGCAAATGCGTGGAGCTTTGCTGGGTTCAGAAAGTGTTTGTCAACCTGGTTGTAAATGCACATGGAAAAGTCAACCCACTTTAGGCTCATTACCCTGGGTAATTCAAACCTTGCCACTGCAGGTTTTAGGAGCAGAGCAGCCCCAGAGAAAGCAGTGCTAACGTTCAGGGCCATGAAAATGCCATGTGTTCACCCTGCACGTTTCCCTTCATTTGAAACTGATCTCTGTTGCTGCTGGCATTTACAGGGCTTGGGAAAATCACCCACCCCTCCGGTTTGTTGTTTACAGCTGGGAATGTGACTGCAAATGGCAAGGGAGGAGGGGAGCCACAGGGCCATTTACCTGGGGACACTAAACCTCACCTGCTGTCGGGTCTCAGGAGTAGGAGACAGATGTGCTGCATGGCTTGTCTGGGGAATGGGCTCAGTAAGTTCTGCGGTCAGGCTGAAGCTATTTATTTTTATTTTTATTTTAGCCACACTTGACATTCCCAAAGCAGATGGATGGAGCTTAAGAAGACAGGTGAATAAGCAGGAGCAGCATGATTTGCTGCAGCTGAAACTTTCACTCTGCTCTAAACCAAGCTTTTCTCAGTGGAGGAAAGGGAGGGGGTGGGGAGTTTATTTCATGTGCTGAACCAAGCAGCAGAATAAGGTGTTTTCCCAAATAAATGCGCTGATAATGGTTTTTGTCATGCCTCCCTAGCTAATTGGGGGGCGATGAAGTGCATAATTCCAACGCTATCAAGCCTGAGGGCTTAAAGAAAAGCTTAACTCTGCCTGCAAAGCAGAGTGGAGATAGCTGGTGTGACAACTGCCTATCAGTGGGCTGCAGGCTTTTAAACGAGCCGCCTCCACATAGGTGCAGTATCTGATTGCAGCTCCAGTTCTGCCCACAGTTCTGCCTCCCGCGTTCAGCATCGGTACTCGATGGCCAATAAGGCCTTAAATAGTCCCAATGTACAGCTTATTTCAGGAGGAAGTATTTTAACAGCACAGGTGACTGTCATGCATGCATTAAGAAAACCAGGACACAGCATACCAAATTTAGTTTAGCTACAGTAAAATAACTGAAACAGAGCAATGCTGACCCCAGCTACTGAATGGTGAGACCTGGCTTTTGCTGCACAGGAGAGATTAGGTTTTTCTGGTGTGTTTTCTTCCCTGTCTCTTTATATATATATTTCAGATATATAGCCTATAATCACATAAATATAGCAGATATTTAGTATTCAGATGTTTGAGACAAATGCCCAACATTTTAGAGAGAGGTGTCCTTCAAGCTCAGCAGCATAAACCACAATCTCATAGAAATAGCAATGCAAGTGGGAAATAACCCCTGCTGTGCAACACCTCCACTTTGTTATATTGCAATATATTTTCTCATTTTTCATGTGCCTGGTTCATGTGACCCTGCCAGTATGTAAAAATGGTTGTTGACAGTTTCTTTGGTTTGGTTTTATTATGATGTAATTTATGGGATACTGAAAGTCTGCAAGTACTTGTACTTGACTGACATTTCTCTGAGAGTCAAAAGATTGCTCTGTATACTTGACTGAGATTAAAATGGGTAGACTGCTTATAGCTGTATCCTGCTTTCAAAGTGCAGGATTGGACAGCTTCCATTAAATTGTTATTTTCAGTTATTATTAGCTCCTAAATCAGTTAACATAATTCCTTTCCCATAATGAATGCACAGCATTGTAAGCCTAAATGCCATATTTTCTATTGATCTATTTCCACAACCTGTTTAGTGAAATAATTAAAATGATCTACAAGGCTGACCCAATATCTTAGTGGTTTAGTAAATCACACTGCCGTCTGGGAGGCTCAGCTGGTTTGAAGCTCCCAACTCCCGGCAGCAGCAGGACCTGGGAGCGGAGCTGCAGCACGGGCTGTGCTGCACCTGAAGGTGCACCGGCTTCTGGAAACACCTCCTCCAGTGCTCAGGGAGAACAAGGGCTCCTGCTGCTTTGCTCAGTCATCACCTCTGTTCAGGGCAGGGAAATTTCTTGGTGCTACCCAGCCAGAGCAGAATCTGAGCTGCAATCTGCAGGAAATGTATCTACACTTCCCTATTTTCTATCCCCAGAACTGACCCCACATGTCTGTGCGGGCACAAAAAATGTCTCAGCTGTGGAGATTGGTATTTTTACATGCAAGATAATGTGGGAAATCATTATTTCTAACTTTGGTTGTTGTAACTTGTAAGAAGAGGACAACTTATAAATACAGTGTGTGTTTAAATGCTAGGGTTATGGAAGGACTCAGATTCAGTGCTGCCAAGACAAAGATGCACTAAGGCATGCCCCAAAGTCCCTGGAAGTGCCTTTGGTAATCTCAAAGTACCCCAGGTAACTCCTCACGTGATAGAGAAGGCTTCATTAAGATGATCTCCCTGGCACAGGAGCCCCTCCTGTGATAGTACAGGCTCTCCTGACTCCTCCAGGTCTCCCACAGCTCTTACAGACAAGCACACAGAGCTGATGCTGGTAGGATTTAGAGGATATTCCTGGGTTTGTTCCTAGCTCAAGTCCCGGTGTTATGGAAACACCAACAGAGAGCCCTTGGAGCAGAGGCAGAAGGACACTACAGCAGTGCCTGGGAGATACGGTAACCAGACTCTAGCAAGAGTGGCAAGAGAAACTCTATTAAAATAAGGTCCTATTATGAGAAGCAGGTAACAACCCTCTTTGTCATGAATACTGTGGATTTGGACAGCTCCAGTCTGAGTTGAGTTCTGTGGGATGGAGGCAACTGCTGCAAGCAAGGGGTGTGCAGCCACGGCCAGCCCTTGTGGGGATCACACCCCTGCAGGGTCCTGTCCTGGCCAGCCAGGCAGGGACAACATCCCTTGGAGACACGAGTATGGGTAGGAAGAGCACAGACCCCTATCCTGGAAGGACAGAGCCCATAGCTCTGAAATCAGTCAGTGCCTGAGAACCACTTATAATGCCTTTACTTGCAACCCCCGAGCAAGCCTTGACTTAGCTTTTAGCATCTAGTACAATTTTTTTAATTCTACTATTCTGCATAATTACACAAAGAAAAGAAAAAAACATCCTACACAAAACTTTAAAATTTGAAGACAGTTGTTGGATGCACTTTGCAGCAGATGTCATTATCTTCCTTCCCTGACCCTGACCCACAACCATTTCTATTTTGCTTTAAATGGACCTGTAATTTCACAATATGTATTCAGCTGGAACTATTCTTTTTGTTAGATAAACTTTACCCTTGTGCTGACTGCTCCAAGCACTGAAAAGAAACAGTTTTTGCTTGTGACTGTTCCAAAATGTAGGTCTGAAATTCATAAAGGAAGTGTTGGTAAATGGGCTGTAATCATACTGAAGGGCAAGTGCGTATTCCTTCTCTAAGGCAGAGGAAAATAAAGGAAAATCTGCTTTGCTTCTGCTGCCTCAATGCTGATAATTTTACAGATCAGAGGGCTTTTTTTAGAAAGAAGCCTGCTGTGCTGCAGTGTGCGTTTCAGTGCTGAAATACCTGTAGTCAAGCCCTTAATGCCACAGTCGGACGTGTAAATCAGAGCCTCCTTTCATGCACGCAGCAGCACCTGGCACTGCTGGCAGCAGAGGGGCTGTGCCCTGGCACACACCACCACAGGCACTGGCACCTCTGGATCCTCCACGGGGCAGAGCACACAATGGTGACAGCGTGTCTGTCCTCTGACACAGGCAGCTGTGCATGTGAGAGCTGGAGGGGTGATACATGAGAGCTCCATGGCTGTGGCAGTAGGACTGAAGTGACACAAGGGTCAAAAATTACCTCAGACAGGGACCCAGTGCCTGACCTCACAGCAGGTCACAGTCCCCTCACTGCCTTCTGCCCTAGGTGAACATCTCCCCCACTCTGATGTCTGTCTGGCCTCAGGGTTAGTGTTCTTCCAGACCAGGACAACCACAAAGCAGAAGGTGCTGGGCAGCTCCATGGCTGGTGTGTGCCATGTGGCTAAAGCTGAGGGTCCTGAGCAGGGACTCGCTCACTGCCCTGAGCCCACACACGGCTCTGTTGGTGATTACCAGCATGCTCTTACATACATATCAGTCCTTTCCTGCAGCTCCTCTGTGCACCTGTCAGAGCATCTTTTAGTCCCAAATAACTGCTGTTCTTCCTGTAGGTGGGATCCAACCCTGCAGCACTCCTCATTTCACACTCACGTAACTCTCAGAAATCCTTTAAACCACAGCAAAACAGAGCGACTCGAGCTACCTGCTAACTAGGGCTCTGTACTTACTGAGCTGTGGCAAAGCCAAGGAGCCCCTGGCAGCTGTCTGCAAGTGTGCTTTGGGTCAGGTATAAGCCTGTCATTAGTTAATTCTGTTTAGAGAATCTGATTAACCCTAATATTTTCTCTCTCCCATTTTCACACGCTGTTCTGTTTTTAACAAGTACAAGGTGCTTAATAATCTCTACCACCTGAAATAATCACTGGCAAGATGAAAGCTCCCCCACTTTTGTCCCACTGCAAAATGTATAAATTAATCCCATGCTAAAATTAACATATATTGCTGAGGCAAATAAATTGGCATCTCCATGTATATCTACTACCTTACAGCATTTCCTGAGAGGGCTTTCATTTAATTACCAGCCTGACAGGCTACCTCATTCCCCAACTGCAGCCGCATTTATTACTTTTATCTCCTTGGACACCTGCCTCTCTCCGTGGTTTATCAGATTCCTACTGAAGAGAGGGACAGAATATTTTCTATTGCACCAGGTTATTGTTTCTTTAAAAGGCACTTACCAGGCACTGATCTCAAACAGGGTTGTTTTTGGTTTTGGGGGTTTTTTTGTTGGCTTTGGATGGGCTTTTTTTCTTTTTCAATTATCAAAGCACTGCAGCAGCATTAACCCCCTCACTGCCCCACCACACTCCAGCAGTTCAGAAGAAAGCAGATTACAGATAGGGAGCTGAAAGCCTCACCTCAGCTCGGTGCAAGCAGCTGATCACCACTCGTAAAGACCCTGCCTGCAGTGGGAGTTCAAGCCCTCAGATGCTGTGAGTGCTTTTCATACTCCCATGGATGAAAACTTCAAGTGGAAAAGCTGAGAGATCCCTGAGCATGGCTCAGTGCCCTCCACTGCAGTCCAGTGAGAGGAATCTACCTGAATTTTTGATGGTTTGGGTCACATTTTATATAGTCACTGATGCCTCTGTAGTTGGTTGATAAAAAGCTAATGTATATACATGGAACATTATAAAAATAATGCTGTCTACATGCATTAGTGGCATAGTCACAGGCAGCACTATGGGTTATCAGTACCCTGGGTCACTACACACCACTCCATAACAGCTCTTCCCTTGAATTGCCTCAGGCAGCAGCTCAGGACCCTGATAGTTCAGGTGCTGACTGTGGCAACAGGGCTTGTTCAGCCCAGTTTCACCAGAAAAATAGCTTCCACTTGTTTTTCTCGGGGTCACTACCTGAGACACACAGGTCCTCAGGGCAGGATTTCGTGAGCTGGCATGTTGTGACAGACACGGTCACGTCCCAGTGGGACCTGAAGCTGTTTTGTTCCTTGGCAGATGAGCCCTTCCTGTGTGTGCACTCAGCACTGCATCCCTGTGGAGATGCACAAGCTGATGCTCTTGGTTAAAAGGAATGGCTCGCTCCTGACAGCCTCAGTGTGCTGTTCCAAAGAGTTTGGCAGGAACAGGGCCTTGCTGGTAGTGATGCCTTTGAGAAAGGCACCTCATTACAGAGGAAAAATAAGAAATTGGTATCTGTATCACTAATGAACCTTATCAGCTTTCTTGGGATTTCATACTAGTTCCCAACTCCAGGCACAGTGGACGTTTGGCAAGAAGCACCTGCTGGCTCTGAGCTGTGCAGGAGGTGACTGTGAAAATTATTACTGAAAATAGTATTTATATTATTTTCAAATTTTAATGACTTATGTTTATTTTATGTAGTTTAACCAAAACCAAATTGAGATACATTAAATTACTCAATCTGCTGTAACTCAAATGACTATTATTTTATAATTTATTATTTTAATACTTATTTTTGCATCATACATGCCTATCACATATGAGCCAATGTTAATTATGTTTCAAAATAAAATATTCAACAAGATCTAAATGAGACTCAAAGCATAGCAAAAGTATTGACTGTGAGACAGACTGTCATGGAATAATACATGAATGCTGAATGCTGGTATTAATTAGTAAATACAAGCTGTTCAGGAGCAGCAGTGGTGCCTGTCATGCTGATGTGTGTTTGGATCATACATGATCCCAGCATGCAGGGAAACCAAATATCAGCTGCCAAAGCCTCAGCTTTCTGACTGCTCGTTGCTGTTTTGGGGAACAAATGCTGCTATTTTAGCGCTGCTCTGCAAGGCAAGGCTGGGTAGTTCCAGTTTGCAGTAATCTGCAGATATTCTAGGGTCACCCATGTTTTAAATATTTTAAGACGGATACAGCTTCTTATTTTGGTATAAGAATATACTGATGTTTAAAGAGTGGCCTCCTTAACTTGTGGTGAAATTGAATTCCTTCAAAATCCTCTTTCCACTAATAATGTTACTGTGATGGAGAAGAGGTTGGTGTATAAGGGAACTGGAGTCCTGTATGCTAAACCGAGCTGCAAACAGGCACATTTCTTCCAAAGAAGAAACAATTTGTAAACTTTTTTTATTTATTTTTTCACTTGAAACAGTGAGCTGAATTCTAACAGCCGCAGCAGCGTACAGACAGTCTCGGGCTGCCCTCTAGTGTGAGCAGCCACAGGGACCGGGCACCGCCAGCCAAAAACCTGCCTTGTCTCACGCTTTGCTTTTTAAAACATAGCTTCTAAATCCTTGGGATTTTCTGAAAACATTTTGGTATTATTATTTACTTCTGATTACTGTACCACTAAGATCTATTTGGATTATGTTTCCAAGTGCTTTCTTGTTTATGTCACGCAGAAACAAGACAGTCTTTTGTCTCTGCCCTGAAGCGGCAGCTGCGACTTGAGATGAGAAGGAGCCAGGACTGCGAGGAAATAATGAGCCTTCGGCTGGGAAGGACAGTTTATCAGCTCAGGGCGGGGGGAAACCACTATGACGCTGGGGCATACATCTCATCCTAAGGCAGGAGCAAAGGATGAGATGATAAATCACAAAAAATTACAGAAAAATATATGGAAAAGAAATATTTGAGGGATACATGTTACTTCCAAAGATGATGCTCATTAACCAACCACAGCCATCTGAAATCAGTCAACAGAACCCATGATGCAAGAGTTTGGGCTTCCACACACAAAGCTTACAAGCTTTCCTCTAGCAAACCTACACTGACATGAAATGAAAATTCAAACACTCTGCATACCCACTGGGCTAGACAGCAATTCTCACTCTGCTCACCCACCCCCATCCCCAGACGTGACCCTTTCCTAGACAGGTTTTTCCAGGGGACCTCAAATACTGACTCCCTGGAAAGGTCCCGCTGATGGCCAGGCGGAACAGCCAGGGCTGGGAGGAAGCCAGTGTGCTGTGCAGAGTCAGCCAAGGAGCCCTAAAACTGCTGGCACGGAGCAGCTGCACACTCCCTCCAAGCCCAAAGGAGATGTCAGCAGGAGGAGGCCAAGGCCAGGCAGAGGCAGGAGGGGCCGGGACAGTGGCAGGGCTGACACAGGCTGGCTGCACACTGCTGCTCCAGTGCAGCTGTGGGAGGGGGGTGGGAATTGTGTTAGCAGCTTGATATCTGGATAGGGGAAATCAGATCAGGGCTTTAAATGGAAATTATTTTCACCAGTACAGATGTCCCTAAGGACCAAATTCAGCTTCTAATACAATTTGGCCAAGAGGAATAAACTATATTGATCTTGAGAGCTCAAATGCTTGCTGAGACAGTCATCTAGAGAATTACAGTATTTATTTCTTGTATCACTGACAGTCAGCAAAAGTGTAACTGTGATTATAGCACAGTGACATTTTACACACACCAGTTAACTTCACGTTCATCTCTCGCTTCAGTTCATAATTACTCTCCTACAAAATCACTGATCTGCTATTCTTGTGTCACACAAATATCTTTAATTACTGTCTGTGGTCACTCTGCACCTCAAGGTTTAGCTTTCTGTGACTGCCACTATAAAGCTCATTTTGTATTTGCTCCACAGCCACCCAGCTTTCCCACTGCTGTTCCCCAGCCTGGCCTGCACACAGGTTTTTGCCCACCACTGAAGTTCAGCAGCCCTGACAGGTACAACAATATCCTCCCCTAAGGCACATAGGTAGATTGTGTCAGTGGTGGGGATTTGCAGAGGTGGGGGGTTTTATTATTATTTGTAGAGAAAAATAAATAAAGACATACATAGATTTCAAAGGATAAGAAATTCCAATGCTGGCACCTATAACTTGGTATTAGTAATATGTATTAGGGAACTATATCACTACAAATCTATGCCAAGGTGATTTGCCTGAAGTAAAAAGCTTCAAAAGTCTAAGACAGGCAGAGCGGGTGATGCTGCGCATTCCAAAGGAGGCATTACAGTTCTTTTGTTGGCATATTTCCACTTCATTTTATATTCACATTTTACCCGTCTTTCCTCATTTCTGTGAGCCTTCTCTTTCAAATCTACAAACTGTCTTTGCCTGTTGTCTGGTTTCTCAGTTTCTTTGACTATTCTTTTTCATGTTTATTTGATGGGAGTCTCAACTCCTGACACACAGCCTTCTTGCTGGGACACACACTCGCTGCCTCAGACATTATACCTGAAGATAAATTGGGAAATGAAGATGTAGAGCTGTTGGAAGAGGCTGGTTTCCCCAGGCACCAGTTTAGCCTGGATCATTGGATTTACAACACCAGCACCGCCAACACTGATTTGACTATTAATCCCTGAAGTGCCCTAGGAATTGCAGCATAAATCCAGTGAAGGAGCACTCATAAGGCCCTAAAGACCCATAGCGCTTATCCTGGTACTCCATTCATGAAAATTGATCTTCTCTTAGTAGCAATGACAACTCAAGGAGTCCATGCTTTGTGAAACCCAGAGATCCTCTTGCTGTGGCAATGTGCTGCCAGGAGGGCTGTGACACAAACCAACCGGTGCTCATGCTCAGCACTCTGCAGAGACCAGCCCTTTCCCTGTTACACACACAAACAGATCTACTATTTCATTCCCTGATAGGGATCATTTTAGTACCTTTGTGCCCCACAGCAACACTCAACAGAATCACCATGTCTCCTGTACCCTGCCTCAGTAATTCCCTCCCTACACATCCTTTACCAGGCAGAGCTTAAGTGCTAAGAATATCTCTGTGTGACAAGAATATGAACCTCCTCTGTATTTGGAGAACAATCATGCCTGGGAAGAAACACATGAGTTGGGGCAGTGCTGGCAAGGCAAAGGAATTGCCTGCTCTGGTTTCAAGGTTCCTCTGTGTTGTGAGCAGGACTTTGTCCTGTCCCAAAGAGGAAACAGGCCTGGATGTGTCAGAGGAGGTAAACCTCACAGCAACTGGCATCTTCCTGATTTTTTGATCTGATTTTTTAGAAATATGAGGGCAGATTTTAACCCAAGACCTCATGTTGCTGGGTGTGTGATTCCAAGCACAGATTTGAGACACTGTTAGCTACTGAGGACAGAGCCAGGCACTGCCTCCAGCAGCAGTGAGGGCTGTGGCTGGAGGGGCCTTGAAGGATGGGCTGGAACCAGAACAAATCCTTTCTCTCCTACCAAGAGAAGTGAGATGGGAAGAACTCTGGCAGCAGGCAGAGAGGGCCTGTGCCTGCCCATGGCCCAGGGAGCTGGCTGCAGTACCACATTTGTAAATCCTGAGTGGGGGAGATCTCCAGAACAAATGAGGCACTAAAAAGTGGAAGACACCTAACAGAAGTTTAAGGTATTAAATCATCCTCATCTAGCTTCATCTGAAAAGCTAATCTAACCTTGACCACAGGCCCCCTCTTTGCAGAACCTCACGGCTGTGATAACCAACATCACTTCCCTTACAATCTTTTCTCTGGATTTTGGTCATAGCAATGTCTTCCCTGTGAACCAGCACCTGTGCAGTTTATGGTTTATGAGGGACATGTTGCTCTCCAGGGCCCCAGTGCCCGCCACCTTAGGGAATAACCCAGGAATGCTGGTGTCTGCAGGGAGGGTCCTCTTCCTGGGGCACAAAGTCTTGGATGCCTCAAGGCAGGGATTTACTACTCTAACCAGCAGTGGGGGAGCTGGCATTTCTTTTGATATGCTGAGTAATATGAACTCTCTATACAAGCAGAATCAGAAACTGATTGACCACGGATCCTGGATCCAGCGTTGAGCCAACCAAAGGGAGTGTGTCCTGAAAATCCCACCTGACGGTGCTCGGTGGGATTTTTTCATATTGCTCATCCAGAGTGGGACCCCGGTGGGTCCCCCCTTCCAGCAAGTTCTCAGAGGTCCCATGTGAGGGCCTTGCCCTCGGTGGATGTTTGAGACGTTCCCCCTCGGGGCTCTCCCCAGCCAGGTCGTGTCTCCTCATCCCACACACGTTCTTTGGCTCCTTGGGGTTAAACTAGCACCGCAGCCCCACCAAGGGCGTGTTTGTTTTCCTGCTGGGTCTCCACACACACAGACTCCTTCTTTGGCTCCTGCTCGATTTAAAACTTGGTTTGTCCCCCCCTGCCCTGTGCCCGGTGACTTTGCCGTGTGGGCAGGCCGGGGAAGAGGCCTGGGTCCTGCCTCGGCACCCCGGGCGGTGCGGGCAGCCCTTTTAACCCACAGTAACGCTAGAGGGGCCGTTCCCATGTGTTCCCGCTCTAGTCCCGCTGTATTCCCCGAACATTCCCGGTTATCCCTGAACATTCCCGGNGAATATGGATTGAGGGACATTGGGGGCCAGGGATTGAGGGACGGGGAGAACGGATTGAGGGCGAGCGGTGGAGGTAGAGGGGTGGAGGGACAGGGACAGGGCGCGATGGAGGGTGAGGGATGGAGGGGGTGAAGGATGGAGGGGGAGCGGGAGGGGTGTGGCGATGGACGGGCGGTGCTGGAGGGGAGCGGGGCCGGGCCCGCTGACCCCCGTGCCCTGCCCGCAGAGCAGCTGTACCGCCGGCTGCCGCCCGAGGACTGCGGGGACCTGCACATACAGGTACGTTCCCGCTCCGCAGGGACGGGGGTGGGCTGATCCCGGGTTCCCCTGCATGTCCCGCTCGACTGTTTCAAAGGAGATGCAAAAGTGGCATTTCCTCCCAAATGGACACGTGAGTCCAGCAGCCAGGACAGAGCCGAGCCCAGGGTGTGCCCACCTTGGCACTGCATGAGGCTTCGGCACTGGAGCGTCTCCATTCAGCATCCCTGATGTGCAGAGCTCCCATTCCTGTGGAGATTTTGTCAATTTAATAAAATCACTGGTCAGCAACGAGTTCTAATTTAATTGAAATGTACTATTTTAAAGCCTCCTTTAACATGTCTTCAGCCTCAGGGCTCAGAAGAGGCCAAGGGGTTTGTGCATGCCTTCCTGAAGCGTAGCATGCCCACAATGAACGATGACACTATCCAGGATATGCTGACTCGGAAAGCTCTAGTTCTTCAGCATTACCCTAAGAAAAAGACCAAGCCAAAGAGGAAAAAGACGAAAGGTTTTACTGCCAAGCAGAGGCGGGAGCTGCGCCTGTTTGAAATTGAACCTGAACAGCAAAAGTAAGACCTTAAATGTCTTCTCTGTGTAGTGGAAGTACATCAAATGTATGCAAAAGGAGCAGCATGTGCATGTGGATACAAACCCTTCAGTATGTAAAGTCAGTTTGAGATGCTGCTTGTGGCATTTCACAGTGAGAAAACAATTCTCTCCTCTCTAGAGTTGGAAAGTTTGTTTCTGTTTGTTACTAGTTCTCCTTTCTTTTGTATCCTAAATATAAGAGGAAGTCAAACTCCAATACAATAATCTCTGATTTCACGTTTTAAAGTTGAACTGCTTGTGACCAAAGAGTCAAATTCTGCATAAGGTCCCTCAAACTAAGGCATGGTGAATGAGGCCCCTGCTCATGGTAATATGGAGTAAGCAGGGAGATAAAAGAGCAGAAATCTCTTCAGTCTTAGGTGTAGTGTGATCCTCTAAAACACATCACTGCTTTGNGCCCCCGGCGGGCCCGGCGGGCGGTGGCGCCCCTTTGCGGCCGGCGCGGGGAGCGGCGCTGTGCGCAGGCGTGGCTTACGTCATCGCCCCGCGCCGGGAGCGCGGCCGGAGTGATGGAGGGTGAGGGATGGGAGGGGGGAACAGGGGGGANCCGCAGGGACGGGGGTGGGCTGATCCCGGGTTCCCCTGCATGTCCCGCTCGACTGTTTCAAAGGAGATGCAAAAGTGGCATTTCCTCCCAAATGGACACGTGAGTCCAGCAGCCAGGACAGAGCCGAGCCCAGGGTGTGCCCACCTTGGCACTGCATGAGGCTTCGGCACTGGAGCGTCTCCATTCAGCATCCCTGATGTGCAGAGCTCCCATTCCTGTGGAGATTTTGTCAATTTAATAAAATCACTGGTCAGCAACGAGTTCTAATTTAATTGAAATGTACTATTTTAAAGCCTCCTTTAACATGTCTTCAGCCTCAGGGCTCAGAAGAGGCCAAGGGGTTTGTGCATGCCTTCCTGAAGCGTAGCATGCCCACAATGAACGATGACACTATCCAGGATATGCTGACTCGGAAAGCTCTAGTTCTTCAGCATTACCCTAAGAAAAAGACCAAGCCAAAGAGGAAAAAGACGAAAGGTTTTACTGCCAAGCAGAGGCGGGAGCTGCGCCTGTTTGAAATTGAACCTGAACAGCAAAAGTAAGACCTTAAATGTCTTCTCTGTGTAGTGGAAGTACATCAAATGTATGCAAAAGGAGCAGCATGTGCATGTGGATACAAACCCTTCAGTATGTAAAGTCAGTTTGAGATGCTGCTTGTGGCATTTCACAGTGAGAAAACAATTCTCTCCTCTCTAGAGTTGGAAAGTTTGTTTCTGTTTGTTACTAGTTCTCCTTTCTTTTGTATCCTAAATATAAGAGGAAGTCAAACTCCAATACAATAATCTCTGATTTCACGTTTTAAAGTTGAACTGCTTGTGACCAAAGAGTCAAATTCTGCATAAGGTCCCTCAAACTAAGGCATGGTGAATGAGGCCCCTGCTCATGGTAATATGGAGTAAGCAGGGAGATAAAAGAGCAGAAATCTCTTCAGTCTTAGGTGTAGTGTGATCCTCTAAAACACATCACTGCTTTGAGTTGGTAGAAAGAACCATACTTCATGTTTGTTTTATAAAGTAAACCAGCTGTTTGGAGTGGTACAGGGTAAATTGAGAGAGATTATGTAACTTATAAATGGCAGTCTTAACTCTGTAGGAAATACAATCTGTTGATTACTTCAGTAGTCAACTAATAGGTTTTTTTATAACGTAGATTTGTATAGTATTTTTTGTCTCTTTAACTGCAGATATGCCATCTTCCTCCCACTCCATGAGCTCTGGAAACAGTATATCAGAGACCTGTGCCACGGACTCAAACCAGACGCGTAAGTTGAGATATTTTAAAATTAATGTGGTTTTCATTTAATAGATAGTTCCAGGTTTACTGAGTTACTGCTTGAAACACTGTGGTTAATTGATAAGGATATGTACTTTTTCTGTAAGCTTTGACCATGATTACAGTGGTCATGGTCACATTTTGTAAACCTGACTTTCTATATGATTCTTTTTTTCCTTTCATCTCTCATCCTGCTCTCTTCTTCAAGGCAACCCCATATGATCCAGGGCAAACTGCTAAAAGCTGATCTCCATGGAGCTATTGTTACAGGTATTCCATTTGTTTGCTTTTATAACATCATCTGAAGCTAAGTAGATGCTCCTGTAGTTCAGGTGGTTATTTTTAAATTCCTTTCAATATCATTAACTGTAAAATCGCACAGTTAAGATCAAACATTGATGGGTTATTTCTGTCCTTAACATGCTAATTTTCAACTGCTCTTGAAAATCATGGTGTTAGTTGCAAAGGTTAACTGAATGTTTTTCCAGTGATTACTGTAAGTGCATTATTTCAGAATACTGAAACTAATGTTTAAAATCATGAGGCCACAGGAGAAGAGCAAATAAATTGCATCTGAAGTTTTCTAATGCATACTTCTGTTCTTTCAGTCACAAAATCAAAGTGCCCCTCTTATGTTGGGATAACAGGAATCATTCTGCAGGAGTTTAAACATATCTTCAAAATTATCACTAAAGAGGACAAATTAAAAGGTATAGAAGACATTTTTTTCAGTACTTTTCACAACCTGGATCATTGAAAATTTCTTAAACACACTGTTTGTTTTGCCACCTCTGAGTACATTGGTTTATATGCATAGAATTGCAGAAGTCACTGTCTTTACTGACCATCCAACAGCCCAATATCTTACCAAAAAGGTATCTGATTAGAAATGAGCAATTAAAGAAAAAAAGGCATTTCCAGTGAACCCAGCATGATTATGCCCATGGCTCATTCATGTGGTGGGCATTAGATGTTCTCTGCAACACTTAAATGCATGCTCCTGAAAGAGGACTAACTTTGTTAATTCCAGTTAAATTTGGAGGTTTGGGTTATTTTTCTTCTTTTGCTGAAAAGTATAAGAACCTTGAAATGTGGCAAACCTCAGGCCTGTGGGTGAATAACATCCCCTGATACATCAGTATGACAGGGATTTACATTAGCCCACTTTAGTCAGTTTGTTTCCTTTTGCATTTTCAGTTGTTCCCAAAGTTAACAATGTATTTAGCTTGGAGATTGATGGATTCACTTCCTACATCTACGGAAGCAAGTTCCTGCTGAGAGCGAGTGAGAGATCTGCAAAGAAATTCAAACTGAAAGGAACCATTGACCTGTGATTTCATGGAAAATCGGAAGTATTTATAGAAATGTCTGCTGTTTTCCTGCCATTTAAAGAGCTGGTTTTCTGGCAGATGGAAAATGGAGCAGCCATGTGAAATGTTTTTAAAGCATTTAATTCTCATTCTTAAAGAATGAGCAGTATCCATTGCCTTTAAACAGTCTCTCAGACTGTTGGAGTTGGTGTTTGTTTTGTTATTTGTATATAATATTCTGGCTTTTATTAAACTTATATGATTATTGATTATCTGACTTCTGTTTCAATTTGTAATTTGCACAATAAAAATTATATCTTGTAACTCTGATAGATGTAATTGTTCCCTTCTGTATAAATTGGGCTTTAGCTGCCTGTTACTGCTTGCAGTGAGACTGCAGGTGATGACAACTGCTCTTTATAATCGTTGTTCCTGGGCCAACATCAACATCTTTGCTTGCTGCAAGCACAAGCAAGGAAGTAGTTTCATGTGACAGTTTTGTTTCAGCTTGAATACCTCCTCCCTGTGGTTAATACTGTTACACATAACAGGTAAATGTATATAAACATACTAAACATGTCATGCAGCCCTGCAAGCTGTTTGCTTCCCCATGCTTACTAATGCCCTACTACTTTAAGGTCAAGTCAGGTATGTCTGTATCAGTAAATACATATTTTCATGCCAGAGTGCAGGGAACACATGAGAGCACATAAGAGGGGGAAGCACTTGAAGCTAGAAATTGAAAGATGGAAGTGACCCCCATTCAATCTTGTATTTCAACTACCCACAGAATTGCCTGATGAATATTTAATCTCTGTCCACAAAGCTATTGTTCTTCATGTATCCTCAGCCCCTTTTTGTATTTTTTACTGCATTTTTTTGATTGTCCAGATTACAATCTCTCATCAACCTGGCACATTTGACTTGTTTCAGAGGTGGAAGTGACCCGTATATTTAGATCACTTAACATTTTTCTCTTATAAAAGTGCTTCTGTGGTGTTTATGTTATAAATGTAGTTTTCAGAAGCTATCAGTATCAAGATCAAATGAAAGACTTGTATCTAGGAAAAGTTTTTCCCTGTCCTCAAGCATTTGTAGCCAGCCAGGGTAATTTCTTCAAAGAGAACGCAGCAGTTCCTCACATACATCACACCCAAGCTGAGTAACTGGGGTTAGGACAACAGCTAGAGCTCTTAACTGCACTGCAGGGCCCAGAAGCCAGGAGAGAGCCAAAGATCAGTGCCATCTCCAACATCAGTCCTACAAAAAAAGGGTTTTTTTTACAAAAGAAAACCTAACTGGCCTCTGAAGCTCCTACTGCCTTTCTGGGCCTGCATCTCCCTGAAATGAGCAGGCAGACACAAACCAGGTTCACCAGCACTGAACCAGACTGTGATCAGCTGAAGCCACAGCATGGGCAGTACTGGTTCTCAAGAACAGACCCTTTGGAATCAGGAAATAAAAGCAGGTAGTACAGAAATAAATCTTTGTTGCAGTTACATGAAGTACTGCCCTGAGAAGGGTAAAACTGTTTTTGCCAGAGATAGATACTTTTTACAGAGAAATAGTTATTTCACACCAGTGAGAATTTCTACCTGTGAAGTAAGAACAAAATGTGTTGAAGCTGTTAGACCCAAGTTGTTTTTCTACTTTGTACCCATTATTCCTTTCAATGTTCTCTAAAGTTAAATCTCTTGGTTTCCTGTAAGAGGTCAGATGAAAAAAACAAACAAAGAAGTAGAAAACATAAATCATAGCAGAAACTTTCAGGACAATGACCTAATTTTAATTTTGCTCAGCCTTTAGTGTAACATCTAATTAAGACATCTGTTAAATGCCTATAATATTGAATTAATAGGGGGAAGCTAATAGAACTTTATTGTCATAGGCTGGTTAATTAACATTAGGTACCTTTAATGGATGTCTTAAAGAGACATTAATGGGAATGCCATACAAATTGGAATTAGGCACAATCGTGTTTCATTGTGCTGTGAAGGACAAAACACACTCTACCATATGGACACATGGATGAACATGATACAACTTCCCATAGCTACTGGCATTTCCATTTTTTAAACTGTTTCAGCAACCAAAAAAGGCAAACTCTGCCTAGCAGTGCCTTGCAATAGATAAGAGCAAGGCTTTTGTTCTTTACAGTGGAGACTGTCTAGGAGATGTTCAAAGGGCTCCTCAAGGTAATCAGGGTGGTGGCACAGAAAGACAGATGACAAATGAAGAATAACAAGAGCTGAACAGCCCACACATTCAAGACTCCCTTTCCTGCAGCTGGTAAATCACCTGAAGAGGCCTTTTTGCAATGACTCAGAGGTGTTCCAAGCAGCCCCATAAATCACTGCAGCTGAATGGCTGCAATCACTGTCCACCCACCAGCAAATCGAGACAGCCCCTGTCCCACCCGCCTTCTCTGGGGTCACCTGTCCCTAAAACACCTTACATGCCCCATGGCTTGTCAAGGAACTTCCTTAGAAACCGGGAAACATGAGAATGACGGCTCCCCAGTCCTCCCCTGCTGATTCATGGCCATTCCCCACCTCTTCATTAGCTGAGACAGTAAATACTTAATGGATTTAATATTGGAAAATTGGAGAACTAATCACAGCTGTCTCTAATAGGCTTCTTCCTTCATATGCTCCACTCTGAATTGCACTCAGCAGAGACAGGTTTTTTGTAATGATTTTTATACCTAAATACTCACTAAAGAAAAAAAGAAAGGAGAGAATAATGAATGACAGTGTCTCACTACTTTACACACATTTCTGCTTTCCAATTACTGTGCGTATAATATATTTATAACCAGTATGAACTTACATAATTGTAAAGAATTCACTTACTAAACTTTGAACACTTAAATAAGAATGGGAAAACAAACAAAAATCCTATCATTTCTGTTTGAAACTTCAAAATAATTCACTGTAGAAAAAGTTTGAAATTAACACTGAGCCACATCCAAGAAAACACACAGAAAATTCTGTTTGAGGGGGTTTTTTTATACTTCCTCTAAAAGATTCCATGGCAATACAGTGGAAACCCCCAGAAACCTTCTGAGACTCTCTGTGAGAAACTCATATTAAATCACTGAAATAGCAGTGGCACATAGCTGCCGTTAGCTAAATATTCAAGCCATGCAATATTTTAGAGAAACATAAGAGAAAGTATAATATTCTGATCCAGACTATGCTCCCCTTCCTTAATTCTGTCATTCCTATGGTAACAAACTAATTCTAAGTCACTTTCCCTACAGGGTGTAATGAAAATGTATTATTTTGGTAAGGCTGAAATTTCCCTCATTGTACTGGTTTAATTAAATTAATGAGCAAATGTGAAAAATAGAGGATCAAACATCCACTGCTGCTGAGAGGAGCTGTTTCATCTGGCAAACACAAACCTGGCATGCAGAACAAACTGTACCTGGTGCTCTACCTACAGATGGGTTTTGACACTACCTCTGCACATTCTGCCTGTTGGACAGGGATTAGGGAGAACTCCAGAGAACCCAGCAATACTTAATACTGAATTAAGAGCTCTCCCTGTTAAGAGAGCTCTATGCTGCTTTGTATTATTAGGCAGATAAGGTACAGTACCTTACAGCCTTTAAGAAGAGGGAAAAAGGGGGAAAATAACAACTAATGGGAAAAGGCACAGCCTAAACTTCAGTTTATCCTGCCCTGGTCCTTAGCCTATTTTTAGGGTATTGCTTTTTTTCATTCTGCTAAGAACTACCCCCATGGCACCTAACTATTACTAATACCTCACTGATTTAAAACAAGTTACTTCCATATGCTTTCAAGCACTGACCAATCTTGCAATACCCATCCCCTTCTATAGGCAGCTGAACAGCACATTCAAGATCTGCAGTACTGGCCTGTTAATCTGAAATCCCTTCCTGATGTATTAGTTAATAAATTCAGCCTTATTTCTTCCAGCTGTCAGAATAAGCTCCTACTCTTTATGTGCATACTTTTGACTGAGGAACTCATCTTAAAAGATTCAAAAATACATAATAATATGGTTAGAACATTATTAATAATATTCATATCAAAGGGCTTTGGCTTCACCTCAAACATTTCAAATCAATGACCAAAATTCAATACAAATTCTTAAGTCCTCATATATATGTTAAAGGCAAAAGGCTTCAAAAACAAAACAACAAAACCTCAAGCATGACTGCCCTCACTTGACTGAGTCAGGGCTTCTCAGCTGAGCCTCTTGGCGCTGGGGCCCCAGGCTTGCAACAGAATGTTTAGGGAAATGTTGGCAGCTGGACCCACACACCCCTCTGACTAAAAGCTCCTTGGACATTCTCTAGTGTACACCCAGTATCAGCCCCAAAACAGACTCCAGTTTATAGCACTATTATTGTGGGAGGGAGGGAAAAATAGGATTATGCACTTCTTGTAAATGTTAAAATAATCCCATAAATCTGAATAATTTGTTTTGTTTTGTTTTTGTGAAATTGTCTGCAACACTCTGCTGTGCATATTCTTCCTCTAAAGGATTATTTCAAAATTATGGACTCAGAAATGTTCAGCTGGATAGTTCTTGGGTGGTTGAGGTGCTCACTGAAGAATTTAAATGATGTAATAGCTATTGAACACCCCATTATATGGCTGCCTAATTAATGTGAATGATAGTTATGTCTTACTCACAGAAGATTATTTTACACGGAGGAAAATCTACTCACTGCCACAGTAGCCATTTCGATAGTTTTTATAGGAGCAGTTGCATTATGGCTTCATTGAGTAAAAGGTAAGTAGCCGTCCTAAATAATGAAGATTGAAGGTTTAATAGTCCCAATAAAGAATCCTGCAGGTTTTTTATTTCAAAAATTAGAGTTTGATTGCAAACGTATGATAATGAGAGGGAAAAGAGCACTGGCATGTGGAATCCTTTTGGCTCCTTGGGAACCTTCATTCCTTCTGTGCAGAAATAGAGAATAAGGACAGCAAAAAAAGAAAATAAGCTCTTCTTTACGTTTGATGACAGCATGTCCAAGCTCCAAGCCTCTCCCCGTGGCAACATTTCAGTGGATAAGGATATGCTGGATTGTGCCTGTTATACTTAGAAGGCTGACATTACTGGAACAGCTGCACACGGCTGATCACGTACACACAAATAACCTCAAATAATGTGAAGAGCCCAGCTTAGACCCATTTGAATGATGATATGCAGACATAAGCCAGCCTTGCAAACTTGTCTCAGAATTGTAGCCTATTACAGCAAACCCTTTTTTTCAAGGCAATAGTCAAGGGACTCGGCATTTCTGTTACGAGACCCTATTTCCAAGGTTATATATCAGAGATTATAACAGCTATAAAAATTCAAATGAGATTTAAAACTTGGCATGAGCATTCTCGCTTGGGATCTAATATTTTTTAAGCAAATCTCTGCAGGAAAAGCTAAAAGTTTACTCATTCCACTTGTTATTTTAGGTCTCTATTGGTACGTAATTCTCAATCTAGATTCTTACATGCCCCCCATCGAAGTACCTGAGTAATCTCTTTTCACAGCTGCATTTTCAGAATGGCAATTCAGAGCTAGGACAATTGATTTGACATTTGTTTCTCCAAACACCAAACTTTCAAGAAGGGTTTTAAAAGAACTTCTGTTCCAAGGCAGCCACTTTTTTTTTTCAGCAATAAAGCACCACATGTGTTTTAGCAAGTAAAAAGTGGCAACAACATTAACCTGAATTATGGTTACAATGACTACAAAACAAGCTGGCTGGGGATTTGCAAACACAATCTCCAGATGTCTCCAAAAGATCTGATTTATCAAACACACTCTGAGCAGGGTTTGTTGTGGGTTTGTACTTCCTAATAAAAGAGGTCTGGAGTATTTATTTACTGTTAGTGTTGGTGAAAGGTGCTACCCGTGTGACATCTTTCAGAAAGGTGAGTGGATCCCTTTAGAATAATCAACAGGATATGCAGAGAGACAAAGACTTTAGAAATTAGAGCTTGTAAACACCAATGAAACAATATGAAGCTAGAGGATGAATATAAGAAGGGGAAAAAATGGTTATAGGAATTGGAGAGAGCCTTGGGAGAAAACCTCAGGTGGTGCCAAGGGAAGTCCAATGTACCCTGGCTGCAGGGGCAGGTTAGAAACCCTAAATGCAATCCATGGAGGATGCAATTGTATTTTACCAGCATGGCCTGTGGCCATTTAAAATGCTCCCTTCTTTGTGGGGCCCTAAAAGCACCCCAGTGAAGAGCAGAGGCTAATTCCACCTCTAGTTTTGATCCACAGCCTTGCTGCGGATCATGATGGGAAGCCCTGGCTAGTGCTTACTTTGGGAATGGTTTTTGTGATGCGAGTCCCTGCCATCATAAGCTGGACTGACATGAACACACTTTCTCCAAGCAGGTCCCCACACAACCCTCCCCATGGACAAGTGCTGCATGCAAATACATCATCACTCATGGTAGTGATGTCAGAGTGGAACAAGTAGGGACAGAAGTAGTGGGGCCATGAAATTTAAACTCCCTCACCTTCACTATCATAGTTCAGCCATGCAGTAGCTGGACTGAAAACTAGTGCTTTACACAAAGAATATCTGGTCCTTTAAGGCAACAAAGTTGGGGTAATTCTTTAGGATTATTTAGAAAACCCAAGGCTTACCCACAGAATGATAACACTTCCTGAACAATGACTTACTTCTGATTAAACAAAAATGACTTACTAAGGTGAACAGATTGAGTGATCAAGCCCAATTAAGCATGCGCAATATGCACTGTAACAACATTCCCTGTTTGGTGAAGTAATAAAACAGCTTTATTTTCTTTTGACTTCTGGCAGTGTACCTCCAAGAACCATTCATTCCTATTTCTAACCAGCCAGCATTTCTGTGAGGATGCATCATGAATTTCAGGTACTTTGCCAAAGATACTGTTGGGGAGGAAAACAAAGAAAAACATCCTAGTGCTGTGAGCAGGAGGCAATAACAGCACCCACACAGGCACCAGGCTTCGCTGGCACAGCCCACACTCTGAGCAAACATTGTTTGCATACAGGAGAGCAGGATTTAGAAGACAAGCCATTCCGGGGGCTGCACATCAAAGAGAGTTTCTAAAGGCAGTTTTCTTTCTGTGCAGCAGAATGGTTTGTAGCTTCAGGAAAATTACATTAATAACTTACAGCTTGACCCCAGGACACGGGTATTTTAATTTATTATTATTAATTTTTTTGCTTCTGTTTTTGTTGTTGCTTTTGATGCAGCTAACATAGAAGTGATCCAGGAATCTCCTCACCTCAGTCTATCCAGAGCGACACATTTTGCACTGGTACCAGAAGATGGAGCCACATGCTCACAGTTTTCAAGGGATCTTTTTTTCCCCCTGTTCTGCCAGAAAACCCACCCACGAAAGCAGACAGTGCCTGGAAACTGCTCCCTTACCTTACATGAACTTGCTGTTTTACTGCGTCTGTGTGTACAGCTAATCTGGTGCATGCGTTACCCCATGTCAGCTGCCTCGCTCAGATGTTTCCATAACAACTCCATTTTCCTGGCTGCAAATATATTTTCTGAATTGCCTACCATGTCAAAATGAAATCGGGAAACAGAACCAAACTAAGCCAGGCATTTCCAGCTGCTAAAATATCACAGTCTTCATCTCTTTCATGAGAGGATATACTCTTAAAGGGAGCCATAAGTATCCCAGAACCATCAACATAAGATTCCTGATACCTCATCTGCTTAAAAGGCTAAATAATGCAGATATAATATCATGTTTGTTCTTTGTCCTAAAGCTTAAAAATATGTGCTTAGACGAGAGAAGAGGCAAGGCTTGTGTTCTGCAAACCCTTCAGAGGGTCCTGCCCACCCCAGCAGGATGCTGTGCCCAGAGTGACTGCACACCACAGTGTGGGGCATGGTTGCTTTTTCTCTGCTGAAGTCAAATAAACCCCCTGCCCTTTTTCAAAACCTACTTGCCAAAAAACAAACAAATAAAACCCAGTAACAAATCCAAACAAACAAACACACACACACACACAAAGCAAACAAAAAGCCCCCAACATCAGCCATGGTAGAGCATGTCCCACTTTTTGTTTGGGGCTTTTTTGGCAAGTTGGTTTTGAAGTGGACCCCAACCACTGCCCTGTAGTGCATCCTGTGCCAGTGGCAGCTGCTGCACAGGCAGGGCAGGCAGGGAGCATTGCCGACCCCCCTGCAGCTCCACAGGGAGTGGAGGGACAAGGCCAGACAGGTGGGAGCCACTCTGCTAAACCCTGTCCCTTATGCCCTGCATCCAGCCGTGTCCACAGTGCACATTGAGATAGAAAGAGCCTTTGTAAAATGATATACATCAGAGGGGAAGAGAAACTCTTCACTAAAGGTATTAAAGCCTATTAAGGCTTTCCTTTGTTGGCTACTTGCTCTGTGTCAGCTGCCAGCCCTAGAGAGTCAGATCAAAGCAAGATAATGGCATTCCTAATAAAGCCAGCAGAGATCTTTCAGGTAAAAATGTTTATTGTTTGAGAACACTGTCAGGTCCTTTCATGTCCTTTCCTGACCTAGCAATGTCCCAAGCTGCTAGAGAACTCCTTTAAATACAGAGGTTTAATTATTCTTTTTGCTGCTCTCAGACTGATCTCAGGCAGGAGGAGTGGGCAACTAGTTTTACTCTCGTTCATTTCCTCAGTACAACGCTGTAACCTCTTTATAACAAATCCCCCACCACAACATTTAACATCTCTCTAATGTGGCATTAAAAATGAAGTCAGCAAAATATTCTATCAAAGTGTTCACAAAAAAAAACCTCAACATAACTTAGTTTGTACAAAATCTAAATAGGGGAGAAAGCACACTGCCTCTATAACCTGAATGCTGTAACCTATCAGCAGCAGATATTCACACGTGGCTTCAGCTCCCACCAGTCCTGGGGGAATCACCACTTGATGGGGAAAACCAGAAGGGTGTGCATAATATTGAGTGGACCCCACAATGGGAGAAATTGACACAAGTGTCACCCTCTGTCCAGAGCTTGTAGGTACCACAAGAAGGCTTTAGCATCTGAAACAACTAGAGTAATATTTGCTGCCAGTTCTCAGCTTTTATTTAAAAAATTGTGCTTGCAAGTTTATCTCCACCAAATAAAGGCACCCCAAGTGACACATCTGAAGAGAATGCCATAACAACCCTTTTTGCCCCCAGTGCTGTGGCCAAAAGCCTGATTACAGCTTTGGCTGCCAGGAGTTCTGAGCAGTGGCTCCGTCACTCCCTGCATGATTTTCAGACAAACACTCAAACACTTGGATTTGCTTCCTTTGCTTGTGACATATGAACAATACTCAAAGTCCTGAGAGGAGTACTACATTTGGGAATTACCTTGGGGCTAGGAAAGCACTCTGTAGAGGTGTAAGGGAACTTGGAGTAGGGATGCTGTGGCATTCCTCAACACAAACTAAAGGATTTTCACAACCTTCCCATCTGCGTTCAGGTCCCTTGTAGAGCAGCCACAGCTGTAGCAGTTCCCAGTCAAACTGCAGGGCCTGGAAACATCTCAGCCGTGTACCCAGTGCAGGCAGAGATCAGCTGTGGGCAAAACCCCCAAAAGTGGATGCACTGTGCACCTCCCAGGCTTAATCCACATTGCACTGCAGAACCCCCTGAGGACACCCGGGCACCTCTTGTCTCGTGTGCTTCGTGTATCCCAAACACATCTCTGACACTGCTCGTGTTCTCCCTGCCCAGAGAGCCATGGCAATCCCAGACAGCAGTGCAGGATTCCTCAAAGTGCTGCCCTGACACGATGCAAGCTGAGGAAATCTCCAGAAAGGGCTACACTGATGATTGACTTCTGTGCCTGAAAGATGGATGAGAGTTTGAACTCCTTTGGAAGGGACCAAACATATCACTTAATAAAAACAAGGCATCCTACAATGAACCTCTCTTTCCCATATTTATTCCCCTCTAAACACAGCAGTGCACAGATTATAGGAAATGGTTTTACATTTAACTTCAACCCCAAGTGGTAAAGAAACGGATTGTATCTCACAATGTAAATTTGCATCTACCATCATTTAATGGATGTTTTATTCATTCTATCTGCTACTGTGTTTTTATGGAAAGGCAAAAAAATTACTTGGGAATTTGTTTTTAATTAAGCAATAAGGCTCAATGGGGTACTGCTATTGTGCAATAAAACCACTCCTGGGGTGTTGTGAGGCATTTGGTCCAGATGAGTGCTTCAAATCACCCCCAGATTGTGATTAGATGATTACTCCCTGGAGTTAATATTAGATGGTTCTCTCTAGAGTTGTCTTATTGCTATTATAAAAAGTCTTCAACATGGGGAAACTAAGTAGCTTTTGTGCTTGAAGAAGATGAAGTTTGCAGTTTCCACAGTTTGTGGCTGTGTGGGTCCCATAGATCAAATCACCTATTTAGCATGCGTGAAAGATCATCTCAGGGCATTTCTTTGACCCAAACAGTTTTACAATTAAGTGGCTTTCCATTTTTTCTAGGAGACGGAAGGATATAAAAAGCAAACAACTCCAAAAATAAAGCAATCCCAAGACAAGGCGCTAAGGAATTTGATTCAGAGATATCTATTACGGGCTTTATCTTTTTGTAGGGAATAATGAATCCTAATCGTTATTATGCTAATGGTATTAATGAAGGCTAATGCACGCCGTAGCAAGGGATTCTCCCAGGTTGGGTACATGAGGAGGTACAAGGCCTGAGGCATTTGTGGGAGCTCCCAAGCTAATGAATTCAAACAACCCAAATGGTACAGAGCCAAACTGCAGTGCCTTCCCCTGCCTCGCCACAGCTGCTCATCAGGGCTGAGGTTAGAGAAGAAATACCTCATTCTGAGAACAGACAAAAAAAACCCCAAAAAAACACACACCAAAAAAACCCCACCCAAAACCAAAACAACCCCCCAAACAAACAAACAAAAACCCCAAACAAAACAATACAAAAACAAAATACAAACTTCCTGCATTTCAGTTTGCCAGCAAGGGAGAAATCTCAAGAAAACATTAAGTCTTGCAAAACTCTCCCCCAAAGGCAGGATGGTACCACACACACATGGACAATTTCTGTACAGCTGAACTGAAGTACAGACCAGAATCCTCAGCTCCTCCTTCAGGTGTCCCTCAACAGCACACCACACACTTCCTTATTACACAACAACCCTCTGGTTTCTCAACCAGACAACAATTTTTACGCTTCACAAATTGAGGTGTGATCCTTCAAACATCCTTTGTGTCAGATCTTATACACCCTGCACAGCCCAGGCAGCAACAGAACCTCTAAAAGCCAATAAACGTCTTCTACCTCACAAGAAATCCTCAATTCCTCCTTCATATCAGCACCTCTCCATTTGAAGATCCAGCAAGACAAGGGAAAGGGATCCCAGCCAAGCTGACATTTGCTCTCTTGTTTTCCAGGATATCAGTAGGACACCTTGAAAAAAAAAAGAAAAAAACCAACACATCACCTTTCTGGTTTCCCTTATATTTGAAGAACTCAAAAGAAAACAAGGATTTTCTTTTTTTCCCCCCTTCTCCTTTCACAGAGCTCTTTGCATATGCACTTGATGCATGAAACTTCCCTGGGCAATCACGGCAGCCTTCCTGCACAAAAGGCAGGATGTGGGGCAAGGCACAGGTCCTTTACAAAGAGATGATTTTTCCTTTTGGAGCAGCACACACGCTTAGCCTGGGCAGCAATTCCAAAGGAAAGAGACCAAAGTGTGTTCATGCAGAATGGTACACACTGGTGACATCATATAAAGATTATTTCAGTGACAAAATACCCTCAGTATTTTACAGTTAAGAAAGAGGATAAAAATGGAACTATATGTTACATGCTGGTGCAAAACAGAAATCAGAACTCTTACCAAGCCTTGGATCAGATCTCCTAACCACTTTTGTGATTACGAGTACAGACCACTGTGAAGTGAACAAGCTGTTAATACTGAAGCTGGATTTGCATTCCTCTCTCTCACTGTATGTTTCACCACTGCTGTTATCACTGAAAATTAGGAAGCAACAAAGAAAATACCTGTTGCTTTCACATCACTAAGATCCAGAGGCAACTGTCAAAGCTTAACACAACCACCAGCATACGGCCTAGAAACAATACGGGTTTCAAACCCTTCTCTTAGTGCTCCTTCTTTCTTTTTCCTAGAACCCAACTAAGAGAAAATATGTACTATATCGTTATACACATCATTTAAACTTAGCCTCTGATGCTTAACTGCTTGGTTATTATTGGTTATTCACAAGTGAAGCTCCAACTCTACCCGAGGGCCATGCACGGCACTGCACACATGTGACCAGGGGCGCAGGGCTGAGGTCTGGGAAGGGAAGGACAATGCACAGCAAACACCAAAGCTCTCACAATGCAAACTTGTAAACTTGGAATCTTTGTGTGTGAGTGGTTTTGTTGTCCTCGCACACAACAGCTCCTGTAAGGATCACTGAGACTTCTGAGCTGGGACGTGACCCTGTGGTGAGGCACATGGGCTGTGAGTCAGGAGCTCTTGGGGGGGGTTCCTCTCCCTCCCAAGTGACTCCTTCTGAGACAGAGCCTGTTGTTGCTGAATTCAATAGCAAATAACCCACTATTCCTATGTCAGTGATCAAAGGGCATGTGACCATACGTAACTCTCCAAGGGTACAACTCTGTGAGGAGGGAATAAACCCTCACACAGTCATTAGAATTTCACTTCAAGATCCTGAGATTAAACTGCTGCACACATGCAAAGCACAGCAATGCCACTAAAAACAAAAGCACATTGATTGCAGATTGCTTCCCTATGCAAAAGGTAGAGGAGCAAGCAGGTCTCAGGGTTGGTTCCAGAAATGCTTTCATCACTCTGGCAATAATTTCACAGCCAGGGTCCCAGAAGCACTCAAGAAGTGGGTAACTTTCTGCATGTGGGTCGAGAGATGCCCCAGAGACACAGGAACCCTCTAAAACAGGTTTGCTGGGTAGTGGTTTCAGGGCATGTAGATTAGGGAGGAATCAGAAACTGACGCCCTGAAGTTTTGGTCTGTACTGATAGAGCCAAAAGGGCTCTGGTTTCTGCACTGTCAGAATTGGAAGCAATTTCTAAAGTGCATAGGTGATGCTTCAAAGGTACAAATCAATCACCGTAAATCACATATTTATAAAATAGGCTGATTAGCTGAATCCACCGTGAGCCAGATCAGACAAACCTTCATCTCCCCACACACACCACACTCTTCACAGAGCACAGGACAGAGGTCATTCATGCTTACAAGTAACCCATATAATGAACACACATTGTCTTATTCCCTCATTAAGTAAGAGTATTCCAAGCTCAATTCAATAAAATCTCCATTGTCAAAAGGTGTTTTGTCCGCTGATGAAATGGCCCATGTAGTCAATTAGTAAAAACCACTGTCTGATCATTGTGGTGGCTTCCTAACATCTCAGGCTGAATCTAAATATTGAGTTTTATTCAAAAGAATTTTATCAAGTACCTGGGTTGTTGTGGGGTTTTGGTTTTGTTTTTTTTTTTTTTTTAAACTTGTACTGTGCATACAGTGAGCTCAGAATTTAACAGATGTTTTTGTTACTATTATAATCTAATCTTTTCCTGCAGGCTATTGTAGTAATTTTGCAACTAGAAGATAATAAAAAAACATTTTCTCCCCTGCAGAGCTTACCTTTGGCTGACTCAGCTGAGCAGCTGCAGTTTCCTTTACTTGCTTTGAAATTATTGCATCCCAATTGGGCAAGATATTTCTGCTACTGAGAAACAAGTGGGTTTGGAGAAAATGCCAGAGGCAATAGATCAGATAAAGTCTCTTTACCTTGCTCCACTTGCATTAAAAGCTGGTAATTTGTGCTGCAGCTTTATCAAGTGGTCCCACAAATGTTTGCTTTTACAGGCACGAGGAAAGAGCTCCTGAGCTTGCCTATCAAACAGCTCTTAAGATTACTGGTGAAATTCCTCAATAAGGAATTCAAACAAGGATGTAACAACTTCCAAAACAAACAAACAAAATACCAACAGAAAGTCAGCTCTCGACTGCAACTGCTTCATACTGGCTGCATGCCCAGCCTGTATCTCAGGGCTTCCCTCGCCTCGTGCAATAGTTGCCTGAACACATCTCCACTTCTGACTCAAGAGGGAGAAAGAAAACATCAAATCTCAGTCTGCTAGGCTAACCTAATGCTATGTTTGGCTGATGTGTTGTCCAGGTGAGCGTGCTGAGAGACAACAAGAAAAATAAACCAAAGTATTACATCTCAGTAATAAGGACTAAATTGATTAAGTTAACATGACAGCAAATTCAGAATAATTTTAGCACATAGGAGAAAAAAAACTCTTTCAGCATAAAAATCTATGGCTGGTTAAGTCTGAATTAGTCTGCTAAGACAAAATCTTAGGTATTTAGTTTATGCCTTGTATATTTACATAGTTACATCGTGTAAAAATATTTATTTGCAGTTAGGCCATGTTAAAAAAATATTGTTGAGAATTAATTTCTAATCTGGGCAGATGTCCCCAGACCTAGCACACTGCTCACAGGACAGAGACAGCTGGTAGCCAGGCTCAACACAAACAGTTCTCAGCTGCAAGAACCTGTCTGCAAAGGCAGACCACCCTCCTTCCACTGACAAACCACTCAGTCCTGCCCTCCTATGGAAAAGGCAAGAGGATAGAAAAGGCCCCACACTAAAGCCCTAACGATAACCTGAGTCTGTGCTCAGCCCAGCAGCCTGCCCTCTGTGCTGAGCTCTCTTCTCCCAGGTTTTGAGAGGTTTGTCAATGACCTGGTGGCTCCCTCTGTAACTCTCCCTCATAGGCTGCTAGGCAGCCACATACTGCAATTAACTTAGTCCATGTCCTCATTCATCTGCTCTTCTGACACAAACACAAAGTGCAAAGAAAAAAGGTCTTGTGGAAAGTCTTATGACTGCCCAAGTGCTTTAGCTCTGAAGTGCACCATGAGCTTCCCAGCCCACATTATTATTACCAAAGAAAACGAAAACCTGGAAAAAAAAATATTTCTAATACCTTGACAGGTCCATCAGTTCCCATTAAAAATAGAAAAGCTATTACAGAAAGTGAGCAAGCACCTGAATTATAGATCAGCACAGGCCTGGCAGCTGGGGGTTGTGTTACTGCACCAGGCAAGGGCCAGAGCTCAGCTCCCCTGCATCCTGCGGCATCTGCAGTGGGTGCTGAGGAATGCCCATGGCCTCTGCCCACTCATCCCACCACCCTCATGGCAGTGACACACGGGAGGGATGCATGGTGGCCTGTAGCCCATGCAGTGGGAGAGAGGAATGCAAAGGATTTTACTGCAAAGCCAATTTTCTGTGTTAATGGACTGTTCTTTTCACATAGGTCTGTAACCATAAGCACAAAAGTGATCTGATCCAAAAGGAGATCTGACTCAAAGCTTGGTTAAGAGTTCAGTTTTCTGTTCTAATGTTTAGTTCCATTTATATCCTCCTTCTAGACTGTAAAATCTTGAGGGCATTTTATCACTGAAATAATCTTTATATGATGTCATCCATGTGTATCATTCTGCATGATAAGAGTATACTGCGAGCAGGAGACGTGACAGAAACTTAAAACCATGAGCAAACCAAATACACTGATTTGGAGTATCTTTGTGACACTTGTGAGGGTGTGCAGTAGCACGGTGGATGTCAGCAGGCACACAGAGCCCTGGGCACACAGGACCCGCCTGGCACACACACCCATCGGGGACACACAGTCCCCACTGACATGCAGCCACTGCACACACAGTCCCATCGCACACATGGCACACAGAGCCATGGCACACAATTCACACATGCTCCCATCGTTCCCACGGCACACCATCACACACGGCACACACGCTCCCATCGCTCCCATGGTACACAATGACACACGACAAACACGCTCCCATCGCTCCCACGGCACACAGTGACACACGGCACACACGCTCCCATGGCACACTATGCACACACGCTCCCATCCCTCCCATGGTACAATATGACACACGGCACCCACACTCCCATGGCACACAATGACACACGGCACACGCGTTCCCACGGCACAGCATCACACACACCCTCACCCAGCCCATTGGCCGCCGTGGCGATGGGCGGGCCGGCGGGCCCGGGCGGGGCGCGGTGCGGGGATCGCGGCGGATCCGCTGTGCGGGCGGTGCGGGAGGTACGGCCGGAGAGGGGTGGGTTCCATGCGGAACGGAGCCGAGCGGGGGCTGTGCGCGGTGCTGGCCGGGCGGTGTGTGCGGAGCGGGGCAGCTTTGGGATGTGGGATGTGGGATGTGGGCCGGGCGGTGCGGGGACAGAGCGGCGTGTCCCGCCCGCTCGGGGGTCCCGCCACGCGTGTGCGGTGCCTGCAGCCCCACGGGGTCCGTGCCTGGGCCCAGCGCCGGCCACGGGGCGGGTTTGTTGGGATTTTCAGAGGGACTCAAAGTACTAAGTTTGACCGTGCTGTACAGAAAGCCCGGAGAGCGCTCCCACCGCGGAGCCGCAAGGGGAACCCCCCGTGGGTCGTGCCCCTCTTCCAAAGGCGTGCAAGGGACAGGGAATTGTCTCTTCCCTCCGTGGATGCCCACCCTCGCCCGCGAGCCTCTGTCCAGCCCGAGCGTGGCCGAGTTGCTGTCGCGATAGTCCTGTCAGCTCCGACACCCGATAGTTCCTCAGGGGGGTCTGTCCTGTGCCCCCCAGCACGGGGTGGCCGATGAGGTGCGGGCATAGTGCGGGTCACTGCTCTGCCTGGGGATGTGTGCGTGGATAGAGTGGGGAACAGGGAGGGAGGATCTTTCTTGAGTTTCGGGTTTTCCTGCCTCCCTTCCGATGCTGCTGGGACACCTCTGAGCCTGGCTGGCACTCGCAAGAGCCACAGCTGGGCTCAGGCTCAGCGACTGCGTTTGGGGACATCAGTCTGAGCTCCTCAAAAGCCACCGCTCGGCAGTCCCCCTTCCTCTGGCCCCGTGCTGAGCAGCAGAGGCAAGAAGTTTGGCAGCTCAGTCAGTCCATATCCCGCCAGGACTGGGGACATTCTCAAAGGCCTGAGTGTGACAGCCAGTCCCAAAATGTATGTGTGCTGAATTGGGTTCCTCATGGGCATGGCAGGAAGGGGGTTGCGGGAGTCTGTCCCACTTCCCCCAGCAGTTTCAGCATGCCGGGAAAGAGGGAGAGGCAAGCTGAAATCCCCTCAGGCAGAAGAAGGAGAGGAACTTTTGTTTTGCTTGCTCTAAATGCCTGCTCTGGCTGCTGTGTCCTGCGTACTGTGCTTGGTGAGCAAGAGCTTATGGCAGCCCTAACTCGAGAGATTTCTCAGCTGAATAAAGCAGAAAGAGGGAGTTAGGGAGAGCTGAAGAGAGATGAGGCTTGAGGCATTTTCTGGCTGTCAGAGCTCAGCAGTCAGATCTGATACTCAGGGACCATCCCATGCGTGTGGTATGCATTAGGTATGCAGTGGATACCAAGACTGTCAGTTCTGCCTGATGGCAAGAACAGAAGGATCAGGTAGAACAGCTCACTACATCGGCACACCTAAGCCTTGGATACACACAGTCTTTAAAAACATACCCCAGAGTCACTGACCCAGGAACTTAAGTTGAAATGCTCTGCCTGGCATGCATCAACATGGCTGTTTATAATCCCAAGTGAACAAGCACTCATTGTTAAAAGTTGTGGCGTGCTTACTTCTGGAGCGGAGTGCCAAGCAGTTATTTTTTCCTTTGAATATCAGTCATACTCACTACATAGTATTTGATTACATGCAGAACCAACATATCTTGAAAAAAACCAGCCTCAAAATTTGCCATGCCAAAACCTCCATGAGAAGCAGCATGCTGGTAGAGTACATCTTTCCACCCACATTTCATCTGGATAAGCTGCTGCTGTATGTGGCACATGGGCACATATAGCACTTGGTAATAAGCACTGTGCCCTGCTGACCTGACATGGCAAACTTGAGCAAATAGGAAAAAATGTTTACCAAAATGAATAAAATAGATTAGACTTCATATCCTCATTTTGTTCCAAAAGGAGAGGCTCTCATCTCCCAGGAAAGGAGACCATAATAACACTCAGCAGCTTTCTTTATTTACCCAGTTCACAAAGTGCTTGCATTCCAAAGCCAGACTGTGGATCATTTGCAGTGAGTCACAATTTTAACATGAAATCGGGTTTTATGTGGTTACTCAAGCTGAGCACTCTCTGGAACTCCAGGCAGGATTGATCTGGCTTGTGGTGGGATGTGGTGAGTCACCCTCTCAGATGGCTGTTGCCCACCCACATGAATGGATATGCTTAACACTGTCCCAGCTCCAGCCAATGCATTCCAGTGCTTTGAGACCCTGAGGATAGAGGGTCTCAAAGGATACATCCTTCCCTCCAGTTTGAGGGAGAGCCCAAGGAAGGCAGCTGCTCAGGAGCACTGGCCACGCAGTGATTCTCTGTGAAAGCTGTTTCTGCAGGGTAGATCACTTGCTTTCAATCTTCCAGAGCTAAACCTTGTGCCTTTTTACCCTGGCATGCTCTAGAGAAGAAAACTCTGGGAACTCAGTGGAATTGACTGCTCTGTCTGCCGGATAGCTCAGACAAGAGGTAAATTGCATGCAGCAGCCTTCAGCAGCAGTTCTGTGGTTTCCCTTCCAGCATAGGGAAGGGGTGATTTGAGGTGAAGGACAAGGACAGAATGTAAATCATCGTTACCCCAAACACACAGGACCAGGCATGGCCATCCTCCTCTCCCCTTTCCCCTCCAGCCTCCAAGGCAGCAGACACTCTGGACGAGGAGGACTGGGAAAGCAGTGGAGAGCAGCTCTGCATTATTGGTTCAGTGCAGCAGGGCAACACACATCCCTGTGATCTTGGAGCTGCCTCGTGATGGCTGAGCTACCTCTCTGGAGGAGGAAATGACTCACATTCTCATGGCCAGCTGGCCTCGGGGCAACTCCTTCAGTGCACGAGGGGTAGGGGCAACAGAAATGAACTTATGTGGAATGCCTTCCTTACTGCAAACTACCAACAGCAAACAGTTGCTTTCACTTCAGTTACCCTTACCTAGGTTTTCTAGTAAACCAAAAACCAGCAGACTATCAAAACCCCAGATTGTATGGGAAGGCGGGTGCAGAGCTGTGGGAGGGATGAGCGTGCTGTGTTCCACTTCCCCTTCAGCAGAGAGCAGACTGTTTTCAGAATGATGTGTCTTGCAAGTGGAAGCGCCGGCAGCCCTGGGATAATGGCTTATGTGGGTTTATTCACATAGCAGTGGCTTTTTTCTTTTCCCTTTTTTCCCCTTTCTGTCATGCAGGGAGGACCAGTGGGAACAAGTGATACCACAGTGTTGTGTTTTGTTCCTGCCTCAGTTCTCACCCAAAGTGGGGTTGTGGGGTGTGTGTGTCTGTAAATAATCCTTGAGAAAGCACATGTGCAGTCAGAAATGGAAGGCTTGCTCCCAAATGCATGAATCTCCTCCTTGAGCCTGTGTCTAGCCCAGCATAAGTTAGCTCCCAGCACCAAGAGGGATAGATGGGACAGGTCCTGGTACCCTTCAGCTGTCACAGTACAGTAACTCCTGAGCAAGTACTTACACCTGCATAAAAGCAGGTTCAGAGCAAGCAGCTTTCTTTACTAAGGGTGCACAGTTACACTGGTGAGAAGCACAGCTGTAATGGAAGAGCTGGCTCTGCCTTCCTGGGGCTTCCAGTGCTGCGAACTGAACTATCCCAGTAGAGACTGGCATAGAAAAGTCAGAAAGTCTGAAAAATTGATTTCAAAAAGTAGCAAACTGAAGTGTGGAGTGCTCAGGAGATTACTTGTACCCTCGTGTTGCATTAGGAGCTTCTCACCTGTGCATACATTAGCTACTCCCCTTCACCCCAGTGCAGATGTTTGCAGCTTCACCACTTCCCTCTTTGTTTTGCTCTCTTCAGAGTGAGCTGGAGATGGTGGACCACCTTGCAAACACCGAGATCAACAGCCAGCGCATTGCTGCTGTGGAAAACTGCTTTGGGGCTTCCGGACAGCCCTTAGCCTTGCCTGGAAGGGTCCTTCTAGGAGAAGGGATTTTAACCAAAGAATGCCGCAAGAAACCAAAGCCTCGCATATTCTTCCTTTTCAACGACATCCTTGTCTACGGCAGCATAGTCATCAACAAAAGGAAGTACAATTCCCAGCACATCATTCCCCTTGAAGATGTCACTTTGGAGACGCTGCCAGACACCTTGCAGATGAAGAACCGTTGGATGATCAAAACCTCCAAGAAGTCCTTCGTGGTTTCCGCGGCCTCCCTCACGGAGCGGAAGGAGTGGATCAGCCATCTGGAGGAGTGCATCAGGCACCTGCTGACGAAGACGGGCCGGCAGCCCTCCACGGAGCACGCGGCTCCCTGGATCCCAGACAAGGCAACGGACATCTGCATGCGCTGCACGCAGACCAAGTTCTCCACGCTCACCCGAAGGCACCACTGCCGCAAGTGCGGCTTCGTCGTCTGCGCAGACTGCTCCAGGCAGAGGTTCCTGATGCCCCGGCTGTCCCCCAAGCCCCTGAGGGTCTGCAACCTGTGCCACAGGCAGCTGCTGGCAGAGAAGAAGAAGGAGGCAGAGGCAGATCTGAGGCAGACGGAGCCGATCTGCTCTGCCATCCAGGGCTATGAACCCTCCAGCGGCGATGACAGTGACAAGTCTGACGATGACAAAGCTGATCGGTGGCCAGCAGACACAGAGTTTTATACCTCACAAGTATCCTGGTCATCTTTCCATAGCTGACCTCCCTAGAGCTGGGGGAGTTTAGACATTGGGAAGCCAGCCTCTGGCCTCCAGTGTGTGTCTTTGATGTTTTCTCTGGAGGTCATGCCTTGGAAGGTGGATCTTGGCCTCTGTATATGGTGTCTGGGGGAGAAGCAGAGATGAGGTTGTCCCTCTGAGAACGTATCTCATACTATGTGTGTGCAGAGAAGAACAGCTCAGTGAACAGCATGGACAGGGGCAGAGACCTGCAGATGAGTCTTGGCCAAACGAGTTTGCCCTTTGGTGCCTTAGTCTTCCTCTCCACAAAAACACAGCAATACTAACTTCTGGTTGTAAATGTTCTGAGGTTGGCTCTCGGGAGAAAAAGAAGCAAGAAATGCTGGAGTTGAACACGCTTGCCTGCTCACTGTGTTATCGCTCATGGCAAGGGGCCGTTTTCCATGAGCGTTGCATCTGGGTCAGAGAGTGTCATTGCAAGCGTGCCAGCCCCAGGGAACAGCTGCTCATCCCTGCATGGCGAGGCTGGCACTGGCAGCCGTGTCTACACCGCAGTCTCAACATTGGAAACACTAAGGGAATGGTGCTCTGAATGAGGCTTGGAGTGAGCAGCTCTAGCAAAGCCCTGGAGCATCCAGGTCACTCACGTGGAAGGAGGCCATGGTGGTGGTACTGGGTCAGGAGGGAGGAGAGGGGAAAGGGACATGTAAAATTACATTGAGCAGTGAAATAAGGAGCAAGGGATGTACTACAGTTGACTCAACTAAGTGCAGAGCCCAGATCTCAAATACAGACAGTTATAGCAGATTACTAGAAACTTGAAGAACTCAAGCCTACCAGGTAAAAGGACAGCCCAGGGAAAACTTGTTAAAAGTCTTGAAAAAGACAGGAAAATACCCCAAATTAAGATCCTATGAAGTACAGCACTTCAACTTCCTCTTCCATTCTGGGCTATTGCCCAAAGTATTGAATTCTCACTTGTGGACTCACCTCTTGTCTATCAGTCTCACGAGTCCAAAGTTAAGGTCCTTTATGTACTTCAAGGATTGGAGCCAAAGACTTTACAGCTAACTTGAGATAACCTTTAAAGTTCAAATTAAGTGAGAAATAAACTGTGTTTATTCAAGTATTCTATCATAATGTAGCATGGGAGTAAATATACAGGAAATCAGACAACAGCAATTTGTTTTGCAGCAGGCATTTCTACAAACTCTGTTATTAGTTTTAGTATATTTTTGTATTGTGTATTTTATGCTCTGGAAAAGCAACATGGCTGGGAATATACTGACAATGCTATAAACTGTTTCCTTACCATGACCTCTTACAAGCAGTGCATTGCTTGATAGATGGCCAGAGTTAGGGTTTTTCAAATTACAGTTCAAAATAATCATTCTTAATGTCTTTGGTAAACTGCCACTTTTCCAATGAATTTGTATCGCTTGACTGTGTTTGAATAAAGATATGGCCAACTGGAAGAAGCCAGGAAAACAGGACAATAAAGTGTGTTGTTATTGAACAAGAGTCTTAAACAAGAGCTGGGATCCAGGCCCGGCCAAGTAGCACGAGTTCTGGCTCCTCAGCTGTGAGGAGACTGCTCTGGGTTTCTATTTACTGCTTGAAGGTAAGGGCAAGTGAAAAAAAAATCCAAATCTGATCCTTCCTTTCTATTTATATGATGTTATCAGCCGACAGACTTTTCCCAAGTCTTTGGCAATCCCCTGCAGTAGTCTGTTTTAATTGGAATGGTATTTTTCCGGTGGGGACACAGCGTAGAGTGGGCCAACAAACCTTATGACCTAAGCAGATGTTTTTGGGTTTTAAAGCAGTAAGTACACTGAGTTCTGTTTTTTCCATCGCTTTCCAAGGCAGGTTCCTAACTCTGCACAGCGGTGATTGTTATTACATTGCCTCCCACCCACCCGAAGGGTGTACATGCTATGCAAACAGAAAATGACCTTAAAAATAAACAGCCATTAGAATGGCTCACAAGCCAAAAATAGCCCAACTGCTGAATCCGTGTCCATTGCTGGCGTTCCAGTTCAGTGCTCTTGAAGTGAAACTCACAGTTTCTTCCTAGTAGCTGGTTCTAGAAATGTATTCCAGTTTTGAACTTAATCCTTAGTTCACTTAGAGATCAGTTTGGTTTCAAAGGTCTTACTGTTATCAGCCCTGAAAGAGCTATGAACTGTTTCTATCCACTAATGAGCGACAGACATGCCTCTAGCAAATGCCTTCTTGGTGAGCAAGAGCTTTTCTTAATCACAGCAGGAAAAAAAACCCTGAAAAACCAAACAAACTTCACGGAAAACAACCCAGCCCCCTGTTTTGGTGTGTGCTGTTGATGGCCCCTGGGGAAACACACACACCTTCCACCAAGTGGTACAGCCCCAGCCCTTAGGGTGGAAGAGCTGTGACACTCTTAATAAGGGTGACTCACATGACACACACACCCTGCAATTCTGAAACAGTGTTTTGGAGCTGAGGAGGTGCCCAGGGGCACTTGCACTGCCAGAGGCTTCTCACACTCTGCCCCGTTTGCTGGAGTGCCTCTTCCCAGTGCTTTCCCTGCTGCTATCCACCTCCCAGCCCTGTAGCTGTGCAGGAAGCATCAGGCATCACAGAACAGCTCCTGCCAGGCAGGGAGACATGGAAAGGCTGAGGGTGGCCACAGGGTCCAGAGCACATCTGCCATGGAAGGCACAAGAAACCTAGTGACTCTGAAACTGTTAATGTGTATGGTAAAAGGATCCTGCCCAGGAAAACATGGGGAAATTTAAACAAAGCCCCTCCCCTTCTTCCTGTAGCTCTGTTAGCCAAGCTGCAGAGCTCAGCACTGGGATTAGAGCCTGGGGCTCCTGGCTTCTGGCCTGCTGAACACATGGGGTTTACATCACAGGCAGCGCTGTTGCACTCCAGCCTAGAGTTTTCCAGCCTGATTCTATCTCCAGTGCATTAATGCGGTATTTCCTGATGGTTTGGGTTTTTTCTTTTTTAGTGAAATAAATGTCTTTACCATAGATTTATGACAGTTTGCAGCCCCACACGACTACAGGAAGAGCAGCAGCTTGAGTGCTCACCTTGGGAGACATCTGCAGGCTGGGGCTTTTGTGGGGTTGCATCCTCCTCCCAAAGGGTTCACAAAGAGGGAGATCCCAATGGGGATCAGTTGCCAGAAGGGGTTCCTTGCTCAGCCCCTGCCCAAAGGGCACTGCAGGGTAAAGCTGTCCCCACTGCACACCAGCCTTGGCACTGATCCTGGGGTGTGCTGCCTCAGGAAACCAAACTGGCTGAAAAATGCTCCTTGTGCTCCCTCCAGCAGAAATTGGAGCACAGGAACATTTGGAAAAATCCAAGAGTTTTTTGGCCTGCAACAAAATCCTTCCTTTTCAGCTGGACACACACAGTCCCTGTAGCTGTCAGGAGTGAGAACACTAGTGTGCTGAACATGGAGAGCAAAACTTGAATGTTAGCATCAGACCTGCTGAAAGTGCTGGGAATCCTCCAGCACTGAGGAAAACAGAGCTAAGAGTGATCCAGTAAAGCAATTTTCTGCTCTTCAAAGTCGGAATGGTTGGAATGGGAGGAAGAGGATGGCATTGGTAGCCAGACACGAAAGCCCAAGGAAAGGTAATGGCGAGATTTGCTCTGTGAGTAAACTGAAAGGATCAAAGGGGTTCAGTGAAACCCGTGTGTTCTGCTGTCCCATGGCACAGCCCAGACACACCACAGCTCCCAGCACGGTGCTGACTCAGCGTTCACAAGCATGCAGCAGGGAGAAGTGAGCCAGCTGCTCAGCCAGAGTCTTGCTCCCAGTTACTCAAACCCTGGTTTCCATCCAAACTGGAGTTCTGGCTCTGCCACAGCCCACAGCCTCTCCCGACTCACTACTGCTGCAAGGCAGTTTCTCGTGTTCCTCAGCCTGGGATTTTTCATTAGCAGGAGGAACTGAGGAGCACAGATGGTCCTAGCTGCTGCTGAGCTGTCAAGTGATGTGTCTCCAATGCAAAATACAGGCTTCTGGTTTTGACTCTTTCTGCTCCAGGCTTTGGACTCTAAGAAAGGTGTTGGCAGGATGGAGATGTTACACTACTGTCACTTCCATGTTAGACACAGTATAGCAAAGCAGCTCCAAGAAACCCTTCTGTGAGAGGTGAGTGCTCGAGATGCTCTCCAGAGCACGTGGGGAGGAACACTGTGCTCCAGGGAAGCACAGGCAGCACTCTATGGTGTAAAACACTGCAGGGCAACACACAGCCAGGTCTGCTTCATGTGGCATACCACAGGCAGGAACAACCCCAGTGCCACACAGGTGTGTGGGAAGGAGCCGCTCCTGCCTGTGCACTTGTTCATAAAACCTCCTAATAGACACAGCACCCAGTGCTGTGATCCTCTGCAGCAAGTGGAGGAGAAGAGGCAGACAGGGAGCTGGTATGGAGTGCTGATGAATGCAGAGCAACTCTCTTTGAAGTTGCCATTTGATTTCATTTCCAGTAGGGCCCGGAAATGCAAACAAGCAATAAGGAGGTTTTCTGTAAACCTCTCATAGAGAGGTTTATGGTCAAGACCGAGTCACACAACCTCCCCAGTCTGCTCCTGTAGGAAGGGGAGAGAAAAAGGAGGAGGGGAGCTAGATACAAGGGTTTTCTTTAGCAGAGCACTCTTGTGCAGTGCTTTCTGTTGCACAGTCAAACCAACCTGGGGCAGAGCATCTGCTGCCATCAGCAATCCTGCTGCCTGTGATTCTGCTGCCCAGACTGCCCTAATGCAGAAAGGTAATGCTGCTAGCTTTATCTAGCCTCTCCTTTTTTTGTTCTAGACACAATGTGTTTTGATGAGAACCTTTGTAAAAAAATGTATTTGAGAAGGAAAAAGCATGAACTCAAGTGTAGACAGGTCTCTTTTCCTGTAACAGCAACATGAAGAAAAGGTCACATGTGGTTTTTACAGGAAGAGTTACACATAAGGTAAAAACAGAGCCTTAGTGGCTTCATATATGAAGGATCTTTGAGAGACACCAGAGGGAAAAGCGTGTGTGGCACTGAGGCCTTTCCATGTGTTTGTTCCCCCTCCCATCGAAGCCTGCAGGAGGAACCGTGTCCCCCAACACACATCACAAATCACGCAGCCTTCAGGCCTGAGCCTGCCTGAGCTGCACATCACCTGCATGTGGCCCATGGGCTCTGCCCAGTGCCAGAGCTCCAGAGCAAGCCCCATGCCCAGCCCAGCAGGAGAGCAGTGCTTTGTGAGCACAGTCATCCTCAAATGGCTCAAACAGCTCAAAGTGTGACCCAGCAAACCAACCCACAAACCAGCCCACCAGCATGCAGGTCACAGCTTCCTGGCTGCCATCAATGCCTCTGACTGGATGTGTGCTCAGCAGCAAGTTCCAGGCAAAACGATGTCAGTCTCTAGATCCTTCCCAAAATGTCCTTGAGCACACCTGTTTATTATTTGAGCAGCCCAGGCAGCCCAGCAGTTTCGCTGTGCATGGCATTCATAGTCCAAAGGTCTTTCATATGCTACCATAAGGCTTTGCACACCTGTGCAGCCAGCCCTGCTCCCCAGGTACCCAGCACCAGCCCTCCACTCCAGTGTCTGTGGCTGGGACCACAGAACCAGAGCAGCTGCCCCATCACCTTCCCCACACAGAGCTCCATGGGCAGGATGGAGCCTCACACCACCTGGAGGGCTGTCTCCTCTGTGGGGAGAGGCTGTTTTTCACTGGCTTGGCAGGATCCTCTTGACACACTCCTAACCACAGCTGCCTTTGCACCCCAGGGGAGCAGAGCAGGAAGCGACACTGTGCATTAACCCTGCCAGGGCCTCTGCAGCACAGCTTTCTGCTGCAGTTCATACAGGGGAGATGCCTTACCATTAAACCTCAACAGAGACACGCTGGCCTCAGTCACATCCGTCCCGTGGTAGGGGAGGAATTGTCCCACAGGGTGTCAGGCTGTGGCTGCATTTGTTCATTCTACCAGTACCAGGTTCGAGGCAGATACAACACCCACAGGCTGAGCAAGCCCCTCTCTGTGCTGGGTCCCCCAGGCACTCAGGATGTCACATGCTGCAGCCATCTGTTTGTAAGGAAACAGCTTGAATGATGAGAGGTTCTACAAAATCCACTGGCAAAGAGCTCCGGTGTTAATCTGGGGAGGATGACAAATGGATACCATCACACTTCACTGCTTTGAGACTTCAACAGTACCTCTGCTGTCCCTATAATACAGCAGTTAGAGGTATGTTACCTCCATAAAAATGGGGTCTGTGAGGCAGCTGGTGTAGCCCCTGCGCTGGGGCAGCCCGCACAGCAGGCCCCTGGAGCCCAAAGAAAGTCCTCTGGAGAAACAGAGCCACCACAATGCTGGCTATCACTAAGCAAGCACTCCTCACACTTGAACTGCTCATCCACCAGAATTTGCCTCTGGAGGTTGGATTTTCCTGGGGTCAGCTCTCACACTTACACTGGTGGGATGCAGGCTGCTCTGGTGCAGGGCATCCCTCCATCTGATCCAGCCCTGCACAACAGGTGCCCCTCTGAGCTGGGGTGTTCCTGGCTGCAGGTTCAGGAAGAACAGCAAGACAGGGGAGGAGAAGGAGCTTTTTTAAACATATAAATTTTAAATCAGTTCTGTGAGAACATTTGAACATTAAAAAAGAAACATGAGGAACTTGAACCATGTAATCTCTGTCAAACAATTTCCCTTCTGCAAAAAAGTAATGGCACGAACATATCTTAATACAACTTCCACTTTATAAGGGTGTGAATAAAGATTTCCTTCTTTAAAAATACTGCCCATTGCTTTGGATTTTGGAGACATTTTCTGTGTGACGCAAACAATAAAGATATTTGGGTTAATTTTTAAGTTGATATTACAGTTTTGGGATCTTGAAATAACTGATTGCAACTGATGGACCGAGAGGGGTTAGTGTCTTCTACCTCTGTTTAATCATTTGTTTGTACACCAGAAGGCATTCAGGGGGGAAGGCTCCACTCCTGAGAGGGATAAAAGGTACAAAGGCAAATCAGAGGAAAACCCTTTTGTACAATACTAAGCGTGACATGCTTTCCTCAGAATGTGATTGCTTTGGCAGCACACATGTCACATTTTACTCACAGTAACACATATGTTGGCACAACACTGCAGAAACTGCCCGGGTTTGGGAGAACATGAAAGCAGACTTAACAAACCAGAGCCAGAGTTCACCTATCCCAAAATCATGAGGGAGGCACCTACAGAGCGATACTTCTGCAGCTTTAGTCTCAGCCTGCAGTGAGAAACTCCTGGGGGCAGTGGTTGGTTCTGCACCTGTGTGGCCAGTCCTCACTGACATCAATCTGCCTAATCGCTTTCTGAACACTCTTCTGTTTTGGCACCTAGAGCATCCTGTGCCAATCAGCTCTGCAATTCCCTGTTACACTGTGTGAACGAGCATTTTCTTTCTCTGCCAGCTGGGTGGGTGCACCCTGCCTTCTCTGCCATGGTGTTCCTCCTACTCATCCCTGTGCCATTCACAGCTGTGACCAAATCTCTCCCCATTAGCGTCTTCTCCAGGCTGAGCAGTTTAAATCAGCACATCTTTCTTTACACAAGTGCCGTCCCATACTGTTACCCTTCTCTGTATCTTTCATAGCTCGGCAATGCCTTTTTTGGCTCCAAAAGGACTGACCCGAGTGGATCAAGTAGGCTGCACAGACTATTCGAGATGTGGCTGCTACCTGCATTTATTCAGTGACCTAACTACATTCAGTATCTTCTCAGTTTCCTTTCCCATCTGTCCTAACCTTCCCATTGTCTTCTGACCCACGGCTGAGCACTGAGCTTGTACTGTCAGAAACCTGTCCAGTGACCTCCAGCTCTTTCCTGAGAGAGAACAGGTCACTCGGAGCTCAGCACTGTACGATCAGGGTCATCTTTCTCCTGGTGGCATTTTCCAGTAGGCACAGTTGTGCTGACAGCAGGCTCGTGAGGATGTTTGCAGCTGCTGGCAGGCACTGGGGTGCTGTGAGCAGCTGGCTTTGCTGCCTGAGACTTTGAAATCTTGCAGATGAAGTATAGCATCCATTCTTCTTTGCCATGGCAGCACAGTGTGACCTTGTTTTCCTTTGTGACCAGTACACACCAGTACGACACTGTATCTCCAACGCAGCACCAGCAGCACAGAACCCGGGGTTCTTTGGTTATGCCCAGCAATGCCTGGGTTTAATTCAATGGCACTGGGACTGCATCCTCTGGGCAGGACGAAGAGATGACTGAGGCCAAAGGCACTGATGAAACTGAGCTGCTGCAAATGAGCTGCTGCAAAACACTGGAACCACACTGTTGAACACTTGGCATCGTGCTGCTTTCCATGGATATCCGAGGCTCCCAAAGATGCGCCAAGGCTAACCAAAAGACATGGGGCAGTTTTGAAGCCGGCTCAGTTGTTGGGATGTGAGCAGCCAGTAGCTGGTTAATTGATTTCCTGTTTGCTATCTGAACGCACCATCCAATTTTGGTTTATTGCATAACAATACGGCACAGTTACATTACCCACAACAGAAACACACACCTTTTTCACAGGGCCGCTTAATTAGTTAGTAGCAACAGAGCCCTTTGAAGCCGGAAAGCACTACAAGAGTGCTGCTTATTATCCTCGTGTCTACTTATCATTAGTGGCACAATGGAAAGGCTAATCTTCGCCCTATACTCACCGGGGATGTGCTGCTGCCATTGTCAGCGGCACCAGTCCCACGGGGCCGGGCTGGGGATATGAAAGCTCCGAATTAGGATTAGCCTCAGAGTCAGCACAGGCTCCTGCAGAGTTAAACTTCAGAGACGGCAGAAAGCCTCAAGAATGCAGGCGGCTGCCAGGCAAGGGGAGGCTGTTCGCCGCGGTTATGGAGCAAATATTTTTATACACGCATTCCTGGAGAGAATGGCTGGGAAAAGGCATGCAAGCCCCTTTAAGGGAAACCAGCAAAATCAGATCCAGGAGCCTGCCTCGCCAACACCCTGGTTAGCCTTTTATTACTGACTTTGTTCCTGCATAAGCAATTAATAAACTGCAGTTTGGTCAAGAGCCTGCTGCATGAACTCTGGCTCGCAGTCAGGCACGGAGCAGGCAGCTGATTCCTCCCGATACTCCAGCAAGTATTGCACTTCCACACAGTATTTGCTGAACTGTTTTGCCCTGTTCCCTGCTTTCTTGAGTAACAAGGCATTTGCACTTGCACTCCATCTCTGCCAAGCTCAAATATTACATTCAGCTGTTGCATCTTTTGTATCCTTTGCTGATCTAAAAGGGAACAAGCCTTTAATTTAGGATTTTTAAAATCTGTTTAGGTAGGGCTTAAAATTTACCTGGAAGAGCAAGGTAGGAGCAAGTGAGATGGCCCCCTCATTTCTGACCTGGAAGAGTAGGATTCTTAGAGCCAGAGAGGTTTGAGTAAATGCAGATGGCAGTCAAAATTCAGAGCTGCCCAGGGCTCCTTTACTGTAGAAACCTTCTATTAGTGTCAAGAACTGTCTGCTGGGGAGAGGGCAGAAATCTAGAGGAACTATCCATTGACACAATTACCAGGGTGAGAACAAAAAATCATGTTGAAAACCTATACAAATACCAGAAGAATGACCTTACCTACATTTGTGCAGCCAGGACTTACCCACTGGCTCACACACTTTGGAAGGAGACGTGGATCTCCTCCAGCTGTGAGGGAATGCCAGGGCCTGGGCAGGTATAGCTGAGGCCAAACACACACCTACCCTGGTTCCATGATCTCTCTCACTGGAAACCTTCAGATCTCTGTAAATGCTCAGGAGCTGATTCTGACTCTGAGTCTCCAATTATTTTGTCTTAACATCTCAGTACAAGGAGCTGCTCAGAGAGCTGCAGCAGACGAGGTAAAAATAAGACCTTCAAAGCTTTTCTTTTGTTATAATGACCCCCAAATTACGAAGATTATTCATCGTATCTCACTGACTGATACAGAAACAACAAACCCTTCATTCTGTCTTCAAATTACACATACAAGGTAACCTGAGAGTGCTCTACTCTAAAGCAGCATGTCAGAGCCCAGGAAAGATTTAATTTCTCCCTAAATCACTTCTGCTCACTGCGGCTGAGCAGGAAATAAGGAATACAAACCATTTCCATCCTGTTAGACACTCCTGTGCAGGATCTAATTAGTTAAGGTCAAACATCGGTGTAGATTTATCATTCCCCTGCCACAAAGAATGTAGCTACATTTCAGACTTAGCAGTTTCTTCTTTGTCCCAGCTGCTGTGGACCTCTGCTAACACTTACTGTGTTTCTTTCTTTATACTTATGTCCTGACTGCAGGATCAGAGATTGGTTAGCTGTGTAACAGTGCTATCACATTTCTGTAACACACCATTTCCTATTGACAGATTACAAAGTGTTTAACAAAAAACCGCATTCAAGATCTGGATGGGAAGTTACTCAAGGTCACTCAGCAAACAAGCAGAAGAGCAAGAGAAGGTGATACCTCTTCTGAGACCCAGCAAAACAGGCTTGTCTCAAAGCCACATTGCTTTCCCTGCTGACAGAGGAAAGATCAGCAGTGACACAGAGGGAATTGCAAAGGTACAGGTGTTCAAATGCAGTGTCTTTACTGAACGTTGAAAGCTGTAATGTTCATGTTAAATCCTTCCTGCTGAATAGTCATCCAAAGAAATGAATACCTTCATTTTTGCAGACTTCAGAATAATTTTATATATTTACCTTGTAGGCTCTTCTGGAATTCATAAATCACACTTAATGAGAAGTATTAGCACACACTTACTGCAATTACATGATGAATGTTTGATTTCTGGCTTACAGCCTGAAAAATACATAGATTTCTGTGATCTCTAGAAAGGTAAAGATGAAACCTCATGTTTTAATTAGGGGCTAATAGCTTTAGTTCACTGTAATGCAAAGGCTTTTGGTTTTTTAAAAGCTTTCCAACCCAGCTGAAAGTCTGCTGTTCAATTAGTCTGGAGTTATACATCAGCTGATCAAGCAATGACAGCCAAAGAAGTTATTACTTTCCCTGTAAGTGCTTTTACTTGGGGTGGAAAATGCATTGCTTTTACATCCTCTGGCTGCACCAGAGCTGCTAAACTGCTGATGAAGACTGAGCTCAGCAGGTCCTACCACTGCAGCTACAAAGGATAAACCCCCACTGGTGAGCACTGCTGGGGCTGCTGCAACTCTGTGAGGAAAAATTTAATCTCCACATGAATCTGCACAGCTTTTAACAGAAATATTAATATTGGAAGAAATTATGTATGACCAGAAGCACGTGTATGTGAAAGCACCAGAACAACACAGAGAGGCCTCTCCGGATAGGGAGGGGTGCCATTCCATCAGACAGAGAATGCATTCCTGCTGTCCAGCCCTGGAGGCCCCACACTGGTGAGAACACAGCACAGGGGCTCCTGAGCAAGACCCCACACTGACAGCAGGACAGTGGTGGAGGTTTCAGCAAACCACATTTGCCAGTCCTCCTCCTGTCAGCCCAACAGGCTGAAGTTTAACAGAGAGGCAATAGCAGAAGCACATAAAAGATTTGCCCAAAAAGTTCATTGAAAATCAAGAAGAATCCAGGAGATTAAGTGAGGCTTTAACTTGCCCTCTATGCTGTGCACAAGCAATGCTGGCCAGAGCATTTGAGCAGGCACGCCATGGGATTATGGCTGTGCAAAATCAGTTTGCTTAATAGGTATGAATACTACAATCCACTACACCTTCCAAAAGATCTTTCAGTCAGTTTTGTGACCCTAATTTCCTATAAACCAACCAAAGTGAGAAAAGACATGCTGACCACCATTGGGTTGCAATCATCACAGGTGTCATTTGAAAGACATGTGGACACACTGGGTCTCAATAGCTTTATGCTCTGTGTGCTAAACAGAATTTTGCCTCAAAAGAGCAGGTATCCTGGATGACCTGAGTCCTCTGAAGTGCAAGGTTTGCTCCCTGAAGAGGGGAATGTCACCAGGAGCAGGTGACAATAGCTGTTCCACCCCACCTGTGCCCCACATGCTGAACCACATATGGCAGGAGCTATAATAAATCATGACCTATGAGAGGGAAAATCAATTCTGCCAGGGCACAGTGGTCTGTAATCAGACTGCAGTGGACAGTAGAAGACATTCTCAGAGGATCTGGTGAGAAACAAATAACAAAATGCTGGTCGTATCACACTCCACTGTTACCATCAGTCAGCCATCACCTCACACAGCCCCCCATCGCCAGCTGGGCATTGTCCTCACCATCTTACACAAAGGCAGCTGGTGGGGAGGCTGGGTGACTGTCCAAAGCCATCCACGAAACTATTGCTGCAGAAGATCATTTGGTTTCCTTAAACAAACCGCCCATAGTCAGGCAGCAAAGCACCTCTCCCACCCTGCCCGCGCTCCGGAGCAGCAGGACAGGCTGGGGACAGGAGCCTGCAGAGGAACCTCAGCCTCTGGCTGTCCCTGGCAAGCAAGGACAGGCGTGTGTCCCTGCACAGATGGTTGCACAGCACCTCCTCCTGCCAGCAGCCCTCCGGAGCTCTCTCTGAGGGAGATGGAGACTGTCTCTTTCGGGAATGTTCTGCCCAGCAAAGCCCTCCGTAGGTGGGGCTGTGCAGCCCTGGAAGGAGAGAGGCTGTCCTTGGAAAAGCTGTCCATGGAATACTAATCCCTGTTACTTTTCATACCCTGGAGTACAAGATGAGAGATGATGTGACAAACACGATCTAAACAGGCTCAGCCACCAGACCTTCCTTCGTGGGCCATATTTTACTCTGCAGAACCTCGGCTCTGCCTGCTCACCTTTTGAGCAGATTACTGCTGGTGCTGAGGTTCTCTCTGCCTGCTGCACCCACATCAGCCAGTTACTGGGATCTCAGGAGTGTTCTGCTTCCAGAGGAAAAAAAGAACTTAATCTTCCTTTTTATGGAAAAGGTAACTGTGTTATCCATATACTGAGGCAGCCTTGAAGGACTGAGTTTAAGAGATAATCTAATTGCCACTAGATAGCATATCTCAATTACTAATTATAATGGAATTCAGAATTGCCTTTAGAAAAAAAAAATACATTCCTTCTTTGCTAACATAACATTTTGTGTTGTGTTCTGTTTTGAAATCAGAAAGCTTAAAAAAACATATATAGAAAGAAAATAACTAAAAATACACCACCTGCCAGTGAAAACCTAGCTTTATTCTGTCTTATCTACCACCAACCAGGTTAATAACCAGCATCCCAGATGGTTTCTTTATACAAATACGTACATCTCCCCATAGTGAATCTTTCAGCTGCTTCCCAAAACTGCTGGCACTGTGTTACCTTGTTTCCTTGGCAATTGCTGTGCCTTATGCTCACCCTGAACGTTATGCAGCTGGAATGGGTTTCAGAAGATGCCATCCCCTGCCTGTGGCTGTTTTCAGCACCAACAAGGAAGGGATGCAGGCGTGGACAGTCATGTCTCTACCAAGGAACAGCAACAGAGATATTAAAACATTCTGTGCAGCTGGTCTTTTCCTCAGATGATGAACTCTGCTGAAGGGTTCTTTTAACTTGCCCAAATCCCCACATAAGGCTACACACCAAATATCATGGTGACCTTGATATGATACCATAGGGCTGTAGTCAGAGCAATAAAGGTACAATTTTATTTCTCTGCAGCACTCAGCAACATGAATTGTCATAAACTACTAAAACACAAACACCACCATTGTGGGATGCTATGATTGTTCTCCCTCAGTAGTTAAGTATCAGGGTCTCCACAATTAGAAGTGGTTATTTCCTAATTCTTATGTGTCCAAGCTCACTTGAGGTGAACAGCTGAGCTCATTTCTCTTCTTCTATTTCCAGCAGTGAAGTGTGTTTCATATCAATCTCCAAACCTATTGCTACCACTTTGAAAACCTGCCACCTTCTAAGAAGTTTCAAGAGCATCAAACCTGTTACATAATGATACAGAAACCACACAGAATTTGTTTTTTCCTGATTCTACTTCCGTCACCTGAAAAACTTGCAGTTACATTTATTATAATGACTAAAACCATGCTACTCTGTGGCATGGAGTCTAAAGCTTCTTGGGAGCTCAGCAGCAGTGGAGTTTGACATAAGGTAGACTGCCATCTATGTTGATCTGATTTCTGTTGGTATCCATATGACACATGCCCCTTTATACCACACTGAAGGCTGAAAGATTGTAGTTCTAGATGGCTTGTAATTTCTAAGGGTACAGAAAAAATCATTTCAAAGAATACTCTAGGAAACAGAGTAACACAGGAGAGCACAGGCTGAGGCTTGCATGATCACAGTTCCATCCACGTCTATTACACTGATAGGAGTGATAAAAAACAATTCGTTTCATTTAAAGCAAAACACAGATCACTATGATGAATCTTATGAACATTTTAATGAAAACAGAGGACCAGCTGTTCAGATTCAGTCAAGAAACCAATGCTAAAATGACAATCCTAATCCTGGGGCTAATATAAACCCAGCAGATTCAGCTCCCTGTTTTTTAAAAGAGTATTCTTGCCATGCCTTCCCACTCTAGGGCATCAGGAACTTGGTGAAAATTGAATTGAAAATTGTTCACAATTTCTTTTCCTGTTGCTTGAAATCCTGTTTAGGCATTTGCTTCACTTCTTACATAAAGGAGTAAATAACTCAAGCATTACAATAAAAAGGCAACAAAACAACCAAGCAGGGACAGAGTCCTTTGAGTTCACAGCAGAATAACATACTTCTCATAACTTTCCTTTCCAGGACTGATGCAGACAGTAGGTAAAGTTCTTCAGTGCCCTAGCTACTTTGGCACCTTATGTGTCATTCACAGATAAAAATTAAAGCACTTACAAAACAGAATTGAATCTCCTAAATAAAACACAATGAGTTTGAAAATTTTCACAAGTGATAAATTAACAAAAAAGAAGAATAATTCCCTTGAGTGATTTGAATTAGTCCTAGTCAGACTAATTCAAAATTACATAGCAAGTCAGTGTTAGGCTAATGCAGTAATCTAATACTCTCCTTAAAAATCTACAGAAACCAAAAATAATAAAAAAGCCCCAAATGCCCAAACAACACTTAGCTCTGCCTATATGTATAACTAGTATTGATAACTAAGAATTGCTACGTTCCAGAATCACAACTGCCAGAGAAAAATCCATTACAGTGTTAAAAAAAAAAAAAAGCCTGCTCTGCAAAGGTTCATTCTCCATACTCTATCTGTGCTCTCAGCTCCTTGGAGAGGTAACTGACCAGCACTGCTGTCAGCTTCTGTTGGAGACCAGCATTTCCCATTACAAGAGCAGTCAGCTGAACAACATCGGTCCAGTCTAAGTGCCTGATAATATCAACAGCTTCATTATAGAGTTTTTGTTGCTCAGTAGGAGGCAATTCCAACAAAATCTGAGGGACTGGCTTGAACTGTCCAGAACTCATCCAGGCACCAAGCAATCCACCAACGGCTCCTCCTAGAAGAGACAGAGAGTTGTTAGCCTTTGCCAGTTAAAGCCTGAAATTCTATTCACACCCTTCATCAACAATGTTCCCACCTTCATTAAGTGTCTTTAGGATAAATACAAGATACTCAAAACACCACGAAGGACTGTTAAAGCTCTTTACATCCACAGCAGTCACAAAGAAACTCTCTACACAGTCAATGCTAATAGCTTCAAGCTAGAACCCAGAAACAGAGCACTCCCTAGGACACTGGTCTCTATAGGGTAAGCTCTACTACTAAATTAAACTCTCATGGTATTCCTGAGGCCGTGAGTTCAACCTAGCACCGGTCTTTTCAATCTGTTACTTGTCAACACATGTTGTGCTCTTTTATACACCTTTGTATTCTGTACCCCAAAACCCTATAAGTCAAAGAACTCTACCTACATAAAGTTGTCATGGTAAGTTTTTTCCCCCCCTCCTTAAGGCAACATTTCATTAGACAAAAATTCTGTAATTTGCAGCTTTTACACAGCTGGCAATTTTCCCAGGATACCACAGAAATACTTGAAAGCCTACAATGGCAGAATTCATCTGCAAGGGACTTTTATGAGAACATCAGTATCTGATTTAGGGGCACTTATTGCAAAAGGCACTAGAAGTATTGATGCCTAAGCTCCTCACCCACCGAGACAAGATTTGTTAGATGATCACACTTTTTCCCCCAAAGCAACACCCTCACAAGCCATTCTTTTCAGAGCAAGCAGTCCTTAGAAAGCAGGATTGTTGCAAGTTCCTCCGGTCACTGTTTCAGATGGAAGGTAAATAATTCAACCTCTCATTCTTGGTGTAAGGCGGCAAGAAGGACAATCCCCACTACCCAGTCCCACAGCCATCCAGCCTGTCTGAGTAAGTGAAAATCCACTCGATTGCAAATGTCTCTCTAACTGTCCTAAAGACTCAGGGTTGTCTATATATCCTTGGGACTGGCTTAAACAAACATTTAAGAGAAAACACAGCCAAGAGTAACTTCAGTATTTCTCATCATCTCACTCAAGAATGAGGCCACATACATTATTACCTTTACTTCTGATTTTAAGCATACAAATTTCTTACAAAAGCTCAATTCCACTTCTTTGTTCATGATAGCTTCAGTCACATGTTTGTCAAAACACTGATTTGGCTATTAAGCTTTGTACTTGCAATAGAAGTAAAGGCATAGTTTCACTCTGCGCTCCCCACACAGAATTTCCTTCTTTTATTGTAACTCAGCCTAGCAAAGCCTCACACAGGAATATTGCAATTCACTCCAATACCAATAAGCCTGTGAAATAGCTGGAACTGCTTGCAGGACTAAGGAGCATTCAAGGACCAGAGCCAGCAGGACTTCAGTGACAAGGCAACTTTTAAAGTAGACAACTGAATTCAAGAGTTACAGAGGAGAAACAGCTCTTTAATATGCAACTTCAGCTTTCCTGTAATTTTACATACCAAAAAGGAAACAAAGTTCATCAAGAAATGAATAACAGGAACTTTTAAAATAAGGAAATAAACATAGTTTTTAATAAGATTGTTTAGAAGATGATCATGTCCCATGCTAAGTCTGACTAAGAACAGTTACTCTCACTCTACACCCCAATTCTGTTTCTTCTGTGCCATCAGGCACCATCATCCCCCCTGACTGCTTCCATCATCTGTGTGCTCCTTTGCTCCTGCCTCACCCCTCACCTCTTCACTTCCCACTGCAGCATGAGTGCCCCTTTCCTTCAATGTACACCTACTACACAGACTTCCTAGTTTCTTCACTCAGGGATGTAGCCACCCTCTTGTTCCTAAATCAAAACACACTTACCTACAGCAATTCCAGGGGGACCTCCCATCAGACCCCCAAGAAAAGCTGTGGCACCGGCCAGCAGTGCCCCCTGACCGGAGTGTTTGACGGCAGCTTTCATCCCCTTCGCCTCTGAAACTTGGCAGAGCAGCTGCATCACATCATCCACAGGGATGGGCATCTTGGCGAGTTAAGACCCTGGAAAAGATGTTTAAAGTTACCTTTTGATCACTGAAACAGCGACTAAATCTGTCTGCTAAATGAATTTAAGGAATAAAACCAGTTTTCAAGAGTCTGTGAGAGAAGGACGGAAATGGTTAGTTCTGTGTGCAAAAGTGCTTTCTCTTTCACTTCTGGGAAAACTTCAGAAAACTGCTGAAAGTTGCTGAAAGTGCAAAGGAGACTGCAGAGTATACCACAAAACACCGGGTTTCACAGAAATTACAGAGAATATTTTGAGTTGGAAGGGACTCATAAGGATCCCTGAATCCAAATCTTCAGTGAATGGCCCCTATAGGGATTGAACCCACAACATCTGCTATGAGCACCATGCTGGAACCAGCTGGGCTAAGTCAGAGATTCTACAGTGGGCAGTATCTCTAATTCTGCAGCACATCGTTTTGCCCTGAGCAATTCTCACACGTCTTCTGCATCACACATGACCCCGAGAAAAAGAGAAGGCACAGCCTCGCTCTGCCACAACCAGCAGATTATAATTGGCAAATCTGTCAGGTATTTTCTCCTTGTCCTTATTCTTGCCACAAATCACTTGGTTGTTTTCACCCATTGGTTCTTCTCCCTGTTCTCTTACATGCTTAAGCACTTCCATGCTGATTTCTGAAGGTGGTAGCCTTTCTGTCACCACAAAAGTGCCTGAATAAAGGAACAGGTTTCAGGAGGAGTCAGAGAGGAGACCTGGGACTGGGGATCAATGGGGTGCTCTGGAGACAGGCCATCAGAAATGCAGGGGTGTATGTGTACAGCAGTCGGGACTCAGAGCAGACACAC
>WBMV01004988.1:14461-52842 GCA_013396655.1 Campylorhamphus procurvoides
AGGGAACTCAGGCATTCAGGCCCTTCCTCCCATCCCTTTGTTCCCTCCCCCTCCCCCCACAATGGGATATTTTTGGGACATCCCCCCCACAACCCCTGACATCTGATCAGTTTATGACGCCAGTGGGGCTGTGGGGCACCTTCACCTCATAACCATATATGGGGCTGGCCCTATAGGTCCCCCTTCTCCCCCCCTCAACCCCAATAACTCACCTAAGAATAGCCAGGGGGACCCAATCAGCTAGGCTCCATAGATGCCATTATACTCCCTATAGGGGACTCAGGTGTCTGAATTTCCCCAAATTTCCTTGCTTTTCCTTTGATTTTCCTAAATGTTTCCCAATCTACTACAAATTTCCTTGGTGTCCCCTGATTTTTCCCCAAATTTCTTTATTTTTCTTCCAATTTGCCCCAAATTTCCCTGTCTTCCCTTTGATTTTCACAAATTTCCGGTTTCCCCCTGATTTCCTCAAATCTTCACCAACTTTTGTTTCCTCCAACTTCCCCCAATTTCCCCCATTTTGCTAATTTCCCCTACTTTACCTTAATTCTCCCCAACTTTCCCTCAATTTTCCTTATTCTGTCCTTTTTTCCCCTTATTGTCCCTCAGTTTGCCCCAGTTCCCCCAATTTTTTCATAATCACCCCCTCACATCCCTAAATTTCTATACATTTCCCCTGATTCCCTGAAAGTATCTTATTTCCCCAAATTTGCCCCAATTCCCTCTAATTTTCCCATTCTCCGATTTCTTCTGATTTTCCCTGAATATATCCCTTATTCCCCCAACTGAAATTTATTTTCCCAATTCACCAAATTTTTCATCTTCTTCCCCTTATTTTTACTACTTTACCGAAATTTCCCCTTATTCCACCAATAATTTGCCCCAATAACCCTTATTTTTCCCTTATTTCCCTAATTTCTCCCTTTATTTCCTCACATTCTCCACAATTTCCTCTATTTCACCCTAATTCTGCCTGATTTTTCCCAGTATTTCTGCAACTTTTCTTACTTTCTCCAGATTTTTCATAATTTGCCCCAATTCTTTATTGGATATGGGGGGAAACGGAGAGGAAAAGGCTGAGTTACTTAATGCCTCCTTGCTCTGTCTTTAATAGTAAGGCCAGATGCTCTCAGTATACCCAGGACCATGAACTGAAAGACAGGGACGGTGAGCAGAACAAAGTCCCCATAATCCAAGGACTGTGTCTCCCAGGCACTTCCCTCCCAGACATTCTCTTCCCTGGAATGTGCTCCTCAGCCTCCCAGGATAGGTGAGGTCAGCCACTGCTTCTCCCTTGGCTGAAGAGCACTTGAGTTGAATTTGGTTTTGTTTGATGGAGCTACAACTTTCCTTGACTTTAGTTCTGGCAATCTGGGCCTTTTGTGTCCCTCCAGACAAAACCTCTCCAGGCTTTCAGGCCCCTCCTGCCCCCACCCACTCTCTAAGGACCAGGCTTCCTTTCCTGGCGCTTTTCCTCCGTGCTGAGGGTGCTCTCATCTCTTCCCTATGACTATTTGTGTTCCCTGACCATCACATCGAACTGTTCCTGTGCTGCCCCATCTGCCATCCTGCCTTCCATACGTGCTTCCCTCCAAGTGCTGCCAGATGCCAGCAGAGCCACCTCCCACCCACCCCAGCCATGCTCCTCTGCCTGTTTGCATCCCAGGCACAACAGGCTCACACTCAATCTGGGGAAAATAAATGGGATTTATTGCCCAATAAAACCAAATTGACCCCTTCTTTCTTTGGCAGGATCCCTGTGAGACCTGACTTGATACAGGCAGAAACTACGGCTCAGGTTCTATAGTGGCCCAGCNCCCCTGTAGCCCCCACCCCCCCCACCCCCACATCCCCCGCGGTTTATTATGGGATGGATGAGGCAAGCCAAAAGGCTCGGCCAGATGCCTGGGTCCCCCCCGGGGTGGAGGAGGGGACAGACAGACAAAGGACAGGTGTGACCCCCCCTTCCCCCTCAAGGGAACTCAGGCATTCAGGCCCTTCCTCCCATCCCTTTGTTCCCTCCCCCTCCCCCCACAATGGGATATTTTTGGGACATCCCCCCCACAACCCCTGACATCTGATCAGTTTATGACGCCAGTGGGGCTGTGGGGCACCTTCACCTCATAACCATATATGGGGCTGGCCCTATAGGTCCCCCTTCTCCCCCCCTCAACCCCAATAACTCACCTAAGAATAGCCAGGGGGACCCAATCAGCTAGGCTCCATAGATGCCATTATACTCCCTATAGGGGACTCAGGTGTCTGAATTTCCCCAAATTTCCTTGCTTTTCCTTTGATTTTCCTAAATGTTTCCCAATCTACTACAAATTTCCTTGGTGTCCCCTGATTTTTCCCCAAATTTCTTTATTTTTCTTCCAATTTGCCCCAAATTTCCCTGTCTTCCCTTTGATTTTCACAAATTTCCGGTTTCCCCCTAATTTCCTCAAATCTTCACCAACTTTTGTTTCCTCCAACTTCCCCCAATTTCCCCCATTTTGCTAATTTCCCCTACTTTACCTTAATTCTCCCCAACTTTCCCTCAATTTTCCTTATTCTGTCCTTTTTTCCCCTTATTGTCCCTCAGTTTGCCCCAGTTCCCCCAATTTTTTCATAATCACCCCCTCACATCCCTAAATTTCTATACATTTCCCCTGATTCCCTGAAAGTATCTTATTTCCCCAAATTTGCCCCAATTCCCTCTAATTTTCCCATTCTCCGATTTCTTCTGATTTTCCCTGAATATATCCCTTATTCCCCCAACTGAAATTTATTTTCCCAATTCACCAAATTTTTCATCTTCTTCCCCTTATTTTTACTACTTTACCGAAATTTCCCCTTATTCCACCAATAATTTGCCCCAATAACCCTTATTTTTCCCTTATTTCCCTAATTTCTCCCTTTATTTCCTCACATTCTCCACAATTTCCTCTATTTCACCCTAATTCTGCCTGATTTTTCCCAGTATTTCTGCAACTTTTCTTACTTTCTCCAGATTTTTCATAATTTGCCCCAATTCTTTATTGGATATGGGGGGAAACGGAGAGGAAAAGGCTGAGTTACTTAATGCCTCCTTGCTCTGTCTTTAATAGTAAGGCCAGATGCTCTCAGTATACCCAGGACCATGAACTGAAAGACAGGGACGGTGAGCAGAACAAAGTCCCCATAATCCAAGGACTGTGTCTCCCAGGCACTTCCCTCCCAGACATTCTCTTCCCTGGAATGTGCTCCTCAGCCTCCCAGGATAGGTGAGGTCAGCCACTGCTTCTCCCTTGGCTGAAGAGCACTTGAGTTGAATTTGGTTTTGTTTGATGGAGCTACAACTTTCCTTGACTTTAGTTCTGGCAATCTGGGCCTTTTGTGTCCCTCCAGACAAAACCTCTCCAGGCTTTCAGGCCCCTCCTGCCCCCACCCACTCTCTAAGGACCAGGCTTCCTTTCCTGGCGCTTTTCCTCCGTGCTGAGGGTGCTCTCATCTCTTCCCTATGACTATTTGTGTTCCCTGACCATCACATCGAACTGTTCCTGTGCTGCCCCATCTGCCATCCTGCCTTCCATACGTGCTTCCCTCCAAGTGCTGCCAGATGCCAGCAGAGCCACCTCCCACCCACCCCAGCCATGCTCCTCTGCCTGTTTGCATCCCAGGCACAACAGGCTCACACTCAATCTGGGGAAAATAAATGGGATTTATTGCCCAATAAAACCAAATTGACCCCTTCTTTCTTTGGCAGGATCCCTGTGAGACCTGACTTGATACAGGCAGAAACTACGGCTCAGGTTCTATAGTGGCCCAGCACTTGCAGTCTGAGGTAGTTCAGGAACCCAGAGGGCTCCTTGTGAAACAAGAAGAGGAAATGATGGCCTTTCCTCTCTGGTGCATGGCTGCTGACAGATCAGGGCTGCAGATTGCAGCAGCAGGTATAGATACACACTGCTGAGACAGTTCTTTCTTTACAATACTCCCTTGAGGAGGACCCAAGACCTGGATGGAGAGGAAGGTATGACTAAGGCAACTCTATTTCCAGCCACGGCACTCTCTTCCCCTACCAGGAAGTGTGAGACAATAGGCAAAGAAAGTATGGCCATGCATAGAGCCTGTTCTACCAGCACCAGCCTTTTGGCTGCCTATGGCAGGGAACTAGAGGAGGATACCAGGCGGAGAGAGGAGAGAAACCTCTGCATCAAGCCTTCTGCAGTGTTCCCTTCCACACACCTCTGGTACAGCCTGGGACCCCAACCTGCTTCAAGGCTTCCTGGAGAGCATGTTTGGCAACAGCCTTTGTGCTGCCATCATGGATGGAGTCCTGTACTTCAATTTCAAGGGAAGGGACAAGGGATTTTATTGGTACAAGAGTGATTTAACAAAGTTCAATGGCAAGTGTGACAGTCGTTTAAAAAAAATCAACAGCCAGGTACACTTGAGTGTTTACTGCAGGGAAGATGTAATGAGACAAAACTCTCTTGACCTTGAGGAGTCCCCTTGAGAGCTGTCCCTGCTCAAGGGAAGATCCTGGCATGCAGCCCACCGCTGTGCAGGAGAGCTCAACAGGCCTAGGGCTGCCCACTATTTATGGATCAGGATGACTCATGGTCATATCTGAACACCAACTACAGATGTTCATTTCTTTCAGCCTTGGCTGCAGTCGGGCCTGGAATAGCACTGTGGTTAGAGGAGTGTGCTGTTCAGATTGGCTGCTGGCCATGGTGTTGTTCTCTGTCTCTCTTGAATCCACCTTGGGTGTATACAGTCATCACCACCAGACATGTCCATGACAACCGACTGCCACTTGTGCCACTCAGTTTACTCTCCTTTCTCAATGGGAAATAAAGGTCAGGTTGGGGCAGGAGAAGCACACCTCAAAGCTCCATCACAGGTGACAAGGCTCTTCCAGGAGCTGATGCAGGGTCAGAGCTTCACTCAGCACTTCACTCGTTTTCTGTAGGACAAGAAAAAAGTGAGCAATGGAGAGACAGCTCTTGCTGCGACTGGATGCCCAGAGACATGGGAATGGGCATGAGGCAAGAAGCAGGAGGCAGTTTATAGAACACAACAATGGAAACCAGAAGTGCATAGCTTTTTCTTTTAAAAGCAGTCTCGAGGTGGGCTGCTGTGAGTTCAGAGGCAGCCAACAGGTGCACAGCACACTGATACTGTGTACATTACACAGTCTAATCTCACAGTTCCTGCTGCGCATGTAGCTTGGGAATAGACAGGGAAGACTGCATGCCACACAGAGCAAGGGAAAGGACTGCTGCTGCCAAGTGCTTCCTCTCAACGACAATGCTCTTCTCTGCTTTGCTGCTTGTTCCCCAGCCTGAACACTGGTCCTACTGAATACCCTGCCACACTTTCTCCCACAGCACCAGCCCTGAACTGCTCTGTCCTTCAGGGCACTCTCCAAAACCTCCCTGTCCACTTGGGCCTGAAGCAGTTCTGCCCACAGGCAAATTTCTGAAATGGCAGCATGCTGAAGGCTGGGGCAGCAGGACTCCACTGCTGATCAAAACCAAAGGACTCAAGTCTTCATGCCAAGCCAGTACTTTGACAAAACCTTTGGCCCAGTTCTGTCTCCTCACTGCTCTCTGCCAGCTGTGTGCAACACCACGGGCTTTGGAGACACCAGTGTTGGGTCCACTTGACCTTCGCCTGAATGGCCAGGGTGGCCACTGTACCCAGCCCTGGCCACAGACTGTCAATGAGTGGCACTGTGTGCTCTGAAGTTACACTGTCAGAATGAGCCTTGACCTGAAAAAAGCCCAGCATCCCCTGCTGTGGGAGGGGCTGACATGTGCAAAATCTCTCTGTATGCTTGGAATTCAGTCTGAAATGGGATCATGCCTCTGGGTCCTGCTCCCATTTCTGTGGTCACAGTGGTGCTACAGGTACTGCAACAGATAGACATCCCTCCCCCTGTAAAATGCTCCTGCTCCTAAACCCTCTGAGACAGGCAAGGTTGACCACTACCTGTCCCTCAGCTTCAGAGAACTGGCTTTGCCCACCTGAGGAAGGTAAGTCCTTGCTTCATGGCCCCACACCCACTTCCTCTGAGGAAAGAAATACTGGAATACCACTGTTGGCAGCTTTCTGCTCTTGGCTAGGCTCCTCTGGTCCAAGGGGCCAAGGCAGAATGGGGCCCTGGGGACCTCCTAAAGCACCACCCTGAAGTGTGAGCTGTAGAGAGAATCATCAAAAGAGACCAGGCTGACAAACAGCACCAGGGTCACCATCTTCAGAGACTTTGTTTTCCTGCAGCACAGCAAGGAGCAAAAGGACATTGAAGCTGACAGAACCTGTGCAGTTCAACAGCAGATTCAAGCACAGCAGTAGGGGATGCAGGTCTTGGACCTGGCATTCCTGGCTACAGGATCAGCTTGGTCCTGCACAAGCTTGTAGAGTCATCAGCAAGTGCACCAGGGGTCACCCAGAAGAGCATCATTTGGTACCGTCTTGTTAGAGACAAAGGACTCTGGCTCCAGAGGAGGATAAGGAGCTGCAACAAAAGGTGTGGCCAGACCTTACATCTCTGGGGGTGGAGAGGGATTCTTTGGAAGTGGAAGGGACATAATGAACACCCATTCTTCCTATTCACTGTCCCATTGGTACTTGTTCTAATGCTGTTCTTTGCGCCCTGGAGAGATAAGGTTCAGCCTGTGCCCTTACACTTCAACAGCCAACAAGGTCACAGGGGTTATGTATCTCCCTTTACTACATTAAAGTTTGCCAATCACACCAAACTGAGTGGGGAAGTGAACCATTCAGAAAGGAGAGACACCCTGCAGGAACACCTGGATAGGCTGGAAAAATGATCTACCAAGAACCTTATGAAGTTTAACAAAGACAAGTGTAAGGTCTTGCAACTGGGAAAACATAATCCAGGAGTGCAGCATGGGTTAGGATCTACTTGAAACAGGAGCAGGTCTGTGAAAAGAGATCCGGGGTTCCTCCTGGACAAGCAGCTCAATCTGAGTGAACAGATCTGCAGCAGGGAAAGCCAACAGGATGCTGGATTACATCAAGTACATCACCAGCAGAGACATAATCATTATCCCATTCTATTCAGCACTCATCAAACCACACTTGGAATACTGTGTTCAGTTTTGGTCCCCAGTATGCAAAATTGATGTGGATGGGCTGGAGAGGGCCACAGAGGTGACCCAAGGACTGGGAAGCCAGACATATGAGGAAAGGCTGAGAGAAGTGGATTTATTCAGTCTTGAGAAAAAAAGGCTCAGGTGAGACTTTATCACGGTGTTCTAGTATTAAAAGCTTGGCCACAAAGAAGATAGAGATTCTGTTTTTACAAGGAATCACATGGAAAAGATGAGGGGTAATGGGTACAAGTTACTCCTGGGGAGATTCTGGCTCACCACAAGAGGAACATTTTTCCCAGTGAGAGCAATCAGCCATTTAAATAATCTCCCCAGGGAAGTGATAGGTTCCATAACATTGGACACTTAAGATCCATCTGGACAGGGTGTCTGAGCCATCCTGTTAAGACCATGCTATTGCCAAGAAAGGTTGGACCAGGTATCCTCGAGGTCCCTTCCAACCTGGTATTCTCTGGTTGTATGATTCTATGATATATAACAGAATCAGATAGGGAGCTATTTGTTTCCACCTGACAGGTACTCCACTATATACATTTACTCCCGGAGTGCACATTTTAATGAGTCTGACCATTGCTGTATAGTCAAACTGGAAACATTCCCTTTGCCACATGAGGTCACTGTTGGGCAGTATACGTGTGCATGTGGCAGTGATAAGTACTATCATTCCACTTTTGAAAAGAAGCTGTTACCAGCTTAGCTTACAAAGGACTGGGAGCCACTGAACCCTTGACCCAGGAAAGGAACATAAAATTACATTGCCAATACCTGTTCTTAAACCAATGCGTACTGGTAAACCAGTACCTTCAGGTGTAGTATGTAAGACCCTTGCACGGAAGTGAGGGCTGTATATCTATCGTTGTGAATCTATAGCTGGCTTAGCTAATGAGAGTAAAGTTACTGAAATTGTGGCACATATAGGAATGCCCATGGAATACATGGAGCCTCCTTGCACTTCTGTCCAGGATGTCGCTAAATTCAACACCTGTCACCAAGATGGTGTCTGGTTTACTGACAGGAACACTCACAACAATAGAGTGTAAATGGCAAGGAATGACTGCTGCTCTATTTAAAGCCGAAGAACCTGTAGTACCAGGGCAAATAAAAGGGTTCTTTTCAATTAGCAGAGCTCTACACCACAGTATTAACTCTTAGAAATGGTGCACAGGCCATATGCACTGATTTCTATGCTGTATGAGCTAGTGCTACATAATAGCTAGGAAATTGGGCAACCTACCCGTATATCTCAATATAAAGGGAAACAAATATTGGGAGCAAATATAAGATACTGCCAACTGTGATCCTATTACTATAGGTCACTTAGCAGCACACCAGAAAATGATTGTGTTTACGTAACCTTTCGGCACTCAAGGCATTTCATCTGCCTTGAATGCTGAATGGCTGCATGAATCTTTGCATAGGGCAGAGGGCATAGGACTTGCACCAGCATGCCAGAAGGTGAGGGTGGCTGATTACTAAAAAACAAGCAGTTCATATAGTTACAGTTAGTGAACTTGATATTGAAAATAGGGTTTCTCTAGTCCAAAGTCAACAAGAAGCAAACCTTAGAGAAGATAAAGTCCTTTGAGGTATTGGGCAAGTAGACTGTGCTATACTCATGACATGTACCTCTGAGGGGTGGAGATTTATTGTGATCGCAGCCAAAGTAGTGAGTGGTTTGGATAATGTTTACCTTGCATGTGCTGCATCCAGACTGCAGTGGTTTGCTACACAGCCAATGTCACAGCAGATATAGTCAGGTAACAGGTCACATTTTTAAAATAAGTTATTACAGGAATGGTGTCTGGTCCATGCAGTTAAGTGGACTTTGCAGTAACTCTGTTGACTCAGAGTTACGGTATAGCAGAAAGATGAAGCAGATTCCTTAAAAAATTAAATGGCACAATGGCAGCACTAATTGTGGGAAAAACTTATAGGAGGCCATGAGATTCTTAAAATCCTGACAGACAGCAGCTGGTAGCCCACTGTTTAGTAGTTTTCAACAATCTCCTGTGCTGAACCAACACCAGCAGGATGCTTTGAACACGTCAGTGTAGCATCCAGCATTCATGTGAGAATTCAGCACCCATCAACTGGGAAATTCTGAGTTACTTTGTAGTGCTTTTGAGAGAATGGAACATAAGATAGTATAGGAGTGAAATTTATCATTATGGAGGCTTGGATATAGCACAAGGAATAAGTTTTCTTACTCACTCCCTAGGAACTCCTGCAATCCTGGACAAATGAGTGAAAGATGCCATTTGACCTGCATGCTCTGGAAAGTGTCCATCTAACAGGTGCACCAAATATTCCCATGACCTTCGTTAAGATTCCCTGTGGTAAGGTGTTATCACCAGAGAAAATGTTGAGATGTATAAGGTCAGGATCCTTTGTATATTTAACAACCCTGACGCCTACATCAGGAAACTCTGGGATACTGTCTGATAAATGTTGATGCACTATGCTAAAATCAAGAACACCTCTGGATGATAGTAACCTCTTCCATGACAGGGGGCATGAGGTCAAACATATTCAAAACCCACTAGGGGGGGAGCAAGTATCAGGGCATCCACCTGACTGCCCATACTAGCCTTAAATTTCCCTAAAGATCTCTAACTAGGAACCTGGACTTGGATTGAGAAACTGATACTTTAATAAAGGAGACAGAATCCCCCAAAATTATCATACCACCACTGAATGTCCTGCTCTTCTGTGTACGTTTTTCCTCTTATACACTTGTACACATGCAAAAATACCAGACAGCACAACAAGGGATAGTCATGCCTGCTGGGAAACGGAACCATTAGAATTCATTGTAGAAGTCTGTGAGCCAATTAACCATCAAGACCATGTCTCATATGCCACAGTGTACAGTGTGCAATTTGAAACTTCCCTGATTCCCATTGCCACTACTATACCATTAATAGTTACTCAAGAATTTCCCAAAAGATTTGCAGTTTTTACCTCTGAACTATTTGAATATCCCATTTGGATTTGATGAGGCAACATTAGCTCAGGTATAATCAAAATGCTCACAGTGAATCGTACCTATGAATGAACAATATTTTTATAGTGAGGGATCTTTCTGGGGGATCCGGAACAGTCGGACTGGGCACAGGAGCATTGGACTCTATCAAAACAGAAATCACTAGTAATTAAGTGTCCAGTCTAGGACCACTAAGGAGACAAGTTATAATTGGTCAGACCATGGATATAATAAATGGAAAGGGTGCAACTACTGCCACCTTGTTAATTAGCCTAAACCCTTGGACAAAACTCCAGAATATTTTCAAGGAATTGTAGGCTGGTGTTCACAAATTTGTTTTAAATACCAGCAATGTCATCATTTGTGCTGCCATGCAAATGTTTATTATAAATAAATATGGACTGCAAGCCCGTTGGATCCATAGTGGGAATCCTGCAATGTTAAGGACACTGTTATTTGGATTGGTGCACGTATCATAAATTCCATCTATCAAAAGTTAAGGATAGCAAGCAAAAGCAGTCTGTTGGGTGGATCTGTTTATCACTGCACTGTAAACAGGGAAAGTGAAAAGGAACTCATTTACCTATACACCCCTCTCCCCATTATTGCAGCTAATACAGCTGCTAGTTCAAGGGACCAACTGCATAGATAAGAAAGGTAATCTAATCAATATGCATGGATGTAGAACAGGGAAACCATAAAGAGTACTGCCCTGAACATTTAATAGTTCAAGGCCTTCGCATGAGTAATATGACCTCAGATACCGGCTATTTAGGCCAAGTGTGTGATAACTACATGTTTGTACTTAAGTGAAAATTGGGTTGCATATGCATTTGGTTTGCTCTGTGATGTTCTCTGTATTGACATAGTAGCTTTATAGAAGCTGAAAATTGAATTCATGTTTTTGCTGCAGGAATATTGGCTTATAACTTGGGCAGGACTCTTAGGACCACTACAGGACATAGTACATTCTCAAACTGAAGAAGCAGAAATTTTAACCAACAAGTGTAGGAAAGTAATTGCTTATCCAAAGCATATGACTATTGCTATCAGGCATGATACTGACCAGACTGTCCAGATCGTTACAGGAATCGAACAAACTGCTGTATATTTTTATGGATTATGCACCATTTGCAACTGGCATATTGCAACTTAGGTGGCAACTCAGGATCATTGTATTGTTTTTCTGTATTTTATTTGTTTTCTATTAATATGTTTATGCACCCAGATCTAGTTGTTAACATCACCATGCTGAAAGCATTTTTACCTAATAATAAACTGTGATGCTAGACTTTCCCATGGAAGTGCTCAAAGCTTTCCCCTACCCTCACTCTCAGTGAGGCAGGAGGAGTAAGAGCCCCTCCCTGCACTGTGGTATGGGACTTACTAGCCCTGTAGGCTATACCAAGTGAAGTGTGGGTGATCACTTGACTCCTGCCCAGGCTTTGGCCTAATGCACAGCTTGTGCTAAAGCCTGATGTATGGTGGTAGCAGTACAATTAAGCTAAAGTGAGAGCAACATGTACACTGGCTGAGAGAGCGAATTTGTGAGTTACTGCCTTTGTCAGCTAATGAATTTGTGAATTAATGAAGGTATGAATTACAGAGCTATCAACTAGACTAGTCTGCTGAGAGACAATTGATCCAGTGTTTGACTTTTTACCTAATGAGGTAATGAAATGCAGACTAGTACACAGAGTGCATTGTCCTTTAAATTTGAGAGATCCAAATGAACTGTGGCATGCGTGTCATCCAGAATCTGCTACATGACATTGCTGGCACTCCACTGTTTGTTCCTTTAGCAAGGGATAGGTTTTCATTCAATTGCTTTCTGTCCCCTAAGTATTGCATAGCTATAATAGGACAGAAGTATTTACAGGGAGCTGGTACCTGAAATAGTACTGTGAAAATTGTCATTGTAGGTTGACAGCAAAAGAAAACTTATTTCTAGTTTTGTCAAGCTCCAATGACAAGCTATGGCTTGTTTTCTCCTCTCTATACTCCTATAAAATTAAAGATAATAATTGATGCAAGAAGAAAAGATGAGAGGAATGGAAGAGCTTTGCATTTCTTAACTTCATTTCCTATTTTTGTGCTGGGTGGCTCACTGAGGTATCAGCTTTCACTGAACAAAAAAATTCCTTCCTCTGAGAGACTGGAGTAATGCCATCACACTGCTTCTTGCTTGACAAGTGTATATTAACTTAAATGGTTTGTTTCATCTTCTCCTTATGGTGCCTTTGTATTAACACCAAGTGATGATTAAGAAAGGTCTCTTTTCTATTTTATCCCCGCTTTAAAAGTCATGATCACAGACATGCTGTATGGTAATAAGGTATATAATTTCTACACCTTTTTTTTCCTACATAAAGAATGAGAGAGTTAGTCATATGCTAACCAGCATACTTCATCTCAATAGAAACACTACAGAAAAGCAAAGTCAAACTCTGCATTTCCCATAAATGTATCCCTCTTTTTTTTCTGTGATAGCCTAAGCCATTCATAATTAATATTTGTCTTTTTTTTAAAATGTAATTTTTTAAGGTTAGGTGAATGAAAGCATGTCAGTTTTCTGTGCAGCATAATTTTCCTGAGAGAAATTATATAACTTACCACATTATTTGCAACAAGCATTTTTTTTCTTAGAGTTAATTCTATAGCATCATTGGGGTTTGTGCCAGGAGTGGATTGCTCCTGAGCCAGCTTTTCTACATATTGTTCATTGCTGAAGTAAAGAGCATAGCCATACTGGGCAAGACTGGGAGGGAGCCCCTGTTTGGTACCTCTGTAACAGCTCTTACAGCTGCTTTGATGTGAATAATCTAAACCCCATGAAGAATGACCTTGGAACCTATTAGCTGTCATTCCTGGAAGTGTTCAAGACCAGGTTGGATGGGGATTTGAGCAGTCTGGTCTAGTGGAAGGCACCCTGCCCCTGGCAGTGGAGTTGGTACTAGATTAAGGTCTCCTCAACCCAAGAGAACCCATGGTTCTGTGATTCTGTGATTTGACTTTGGTCCACATTCTCTACTAACTGTAACTGACATTAGCTCTTTACTAATATTACAGTATTTCCCCTCCTACCACTTGGAAATTATCACTGGCAGTTTATCTTTCCCCACAAAAGGAAGGACACAGCATTTCAGCATGCTGCCTCTGATTCAGCCCTTCAGAATGACACCAAGAGGCCTGTCATGCCCTCATACCACCTCTGAGGGTCACAGCAATGTCACTCCCTGCATTATGATTAAAAAATTACACACTTGGGGCCAGTGAAGCAGCAATGTAATTCTTTCTAGTGTCTTCTCATGCAAGAAATGGTGACAGCTCAAAAAGAGCCACCATTTGAGGAAATGGCTGCTTTCATGGCCACTGATGGGGACGTGCCTAAGGCTGTGTGATTGTGCATGAGTTCCGTTCTGCTCTTAAAGGGAGCCTCATAGTCACAGAATAAGTGTCAGTCTATCAAGCATGCAGGAAATTGTGAAGTTTCACTTGGCAAAGTGCACCAGTCATAAATGAGTTGTCTGGGGGAACAACCTCCACCATGTCTTTGCCTATCATAGATTTTGTGACCAGGACACACTGTGGGGCAGAAGACTCCAAAGTAAGACACAACAGCACAGCACTCCACACCAGCTCTCCTTTCTTGCTCAGGTACAGCCATCTCCATCTCCTTGTGTAAACGGATCTGGTTGTGCCAAATGTAGTCTCACCATAAGGTGTTGCTGTTCCAGGAACCCCGAGATCAGTAGGGAAAGGAGGGTGCACAAGACCTTCAGGGCCTGATAAGGAGCAAAAACATGACTGATGCTTGACCATTTTGGTCTCAGAGGATGGCTCTTTGCTCTATAAAAGGGTGTTAGCTATGCCAACCATACTACTAGGAGTGCTGGTCACAAAAGTCTATGCCATTTTGGAAAAGATGTTTGAAAATAATTAAACTGCACATCAGAAACACCTCTCACATTGCAAAAGTTGTGGTCAGACACTTTTTTTCAGATCATCCTGGACAAGTCAGAAATACTGTCAGGGCAGAACGATTGTGTCTAGTCTTTACTCAAAGAAGAGTCTTTAGTAGACTCTAAGTAAATTGCCTTCACAGACGCAAGGACCCCCCCAGCCCCTTGAAAGAGAAATGACGGATGACACGGACAGCAGACTGGTCAGGACAAGATGAACAACAACAAGCTGTGGAAAAGAAATGGAAAATACAGAAAAAGTGACCTGTTCAATTCATCACCCAGTAGTATTTTCCCTATATTGTAAATTTAAATTATGGTCAAAGAATAGAAAAAGTGGGGAAGAAGGAGTGATTCTCACACTGGTGGCAACCATTTTCCATGAGAACCCACCACAAGAGGGGTATTAAGATTTACTGAGACAAGCCATGGCCACATAAGCATGAGTACAACAGCATTAGAGCCAAAGCATGAGAATGCCAGTATGAGGAATGCAAGTGCTGCCTGGGCAGCTGAGCAAAGGGTTGAACAGCTCTGTGTCAAAAAGCCACAGACCTGCAAATGGAAGTCATAGCAATACAACTTGTTCAGGTGTTGCCAGTCTGTGGTAAATCAGCTAAAGGTTGTTTCAGAGAGCTGGGCTGATTTACAACCCCAGATCTGATTTAAAACTCCAGAGATGCAGCTCTTTCTTCTACCACTCAGCCATCAGGTTGTTTCCCAGCTACAGCTGCATCTTGCTGTCCACAGGTTTCTTTGCAGACTTTTTCTCCAAAGACACACCTGGGCAGCAGGAAGCTCACACTGAACAGCATTGTTGGCCCAGAGTGGGAGGACTGAACAGTTGGAACCCCTCCACAGTGACTGGTGTTTTTCAAGACAACTTTGTTGAGAAGTGTGGATGTTAAAAATGAAGCTGACACAAAGCAGAGGCAGCTTTTGCCGGGTGAGCCCACTGGCAGCAGGTGCTTGTAAGCAGCTTGTTATCTGGAATAAGGAATTGCAGGTGGTACCTGGAACATTATGATCCTTGTCAGTGTTCAGGCTGTACCTCAATTACACTTTCTCTGACTCAAAATTAATAATTTTCTTCTTTTTTTTTTTTATTTTAGATGAAGGTGCTCAATCACTCCTGTGTTTCAGCTCCTGCAGATTTTAGCTGGTACAATATGAGATCATCTGGAAGAGATCTACTGTTCTTTGATTAAAAGATTCAAGCAGAAAAGCTTCAGCAGTCATAGCAAAGTGATCAGATATAAAGATATATTTATTTTCGGTTTACACAAGAGCAAGGACTCAACTTTCTGTTCAGCTTTAAAACCTGTGCTTTCTTCTCAATACACAAAGTTTCTGTATATTAACATTTTCCTATGTCTTTTGTCTATGCAAGTTAGTTAATAAACTACCTGTATTAGTTCTCAAGAACTTTGCAACATTTTGACCAATAACCAACTAACAATTTCCCCAGGAATTCTGTTTGGGTTGCATTTACAAAATACATACAGTTTTTACATGCCAGTTCTAAAAGTTTGGGCAAAATGGGCATAAATCCAAAATTCCTCAAAATTGTCTCAAAGAAGGGTAGAAATTTGAAAGACTATAAGTTTTGCTTGAAGCTGCTGTTGCCCAGTTTTTTGGGGGGTGAAACGGGGCCTGCCGACACTAGAAGAACTGGATCATGGGATTCTCTCCAGGAAACACATCTATAAAAACTTTAATGATAACTGCTGTCAGAGTTCTGAAATATTTGTAATGAATCATTCAGTGCTACATATTGGCCTCCTCTTCTCTCACTGAGTCATAATTTTCAGTAGGAGTAAGCATGGGCAAAATGAAATTTTATGAGCTGCTTTTGCCTTTCTCTGACGACTGGTCTACCGAACATCAGAACTAATTAAAGAGCTGCTAACAGGAATTGAATTTGGTGACAAAAAAAGGGCAGCTATCATCAGCTTCAGTGGTAATTGCAATAATGAGAACATACAGAAAAGGCCCTCCTTGCCAGATACAATATATAGATAAATCTCAGGTGGCAAGGTTCAAAATTACAGATGACAAAACATCTGCTCAGTTACTAACTGAACTTGAAAACATTTGAAATTCACTAGTCATCTCCCAGAGAAGCTTGTAGATTCTATGTACGTTACAACTGCAGTTCTGCATCTGCTAAAATATATCCTTGCTAAGCTCGGATGCTGAAACTGGAACATGTTTCATGCTGAAACAGCCATGAAGTCCCAAGTTTTGCCCAGTTCTCCTTTGGACAGTGATGTCAGTGTCCATCCTGTGACTTGCACACTCATTAGATCTGTTGAGGGTTCACTTTGTCCATAAAAGTAGCTAAGTCAGCTGCAGGGAGAAAGTGTATGCCACGGTTACATATGGATTGCTCTATGTAATCTTCAAAACAGCCAGTAGGGCCAACTGTGTCCTGGGGGGCATCAGGCAAAGCATCGCCAGCCTGTCAAAGGTGATTGTCGTGCTCTGTTCTGCACTGGTACAGCCTCACCTTGAATCTTTTGTGCAATTTTGGGCACTGCAATACAAGAAAGATATTAAGCTGTTAGAGAGTGTCCAAGGGAGATCAATGAAGATGGTGAAGGGTCTAGAGGAGAAGCTGTATAAGGAGTGGGTGAGAGCACTTGATCTGTTCAGCCTGGAGAAGAGGAGACTGATCAGAGACCTCATTTCAGTCTATAACTTCCTCTCAAGGGGAAGCAGAGTGGCAGGTAGAGATCTCTTCACTCTCAGGACCAGTGACAGGACTTGAGGGAATGGCATGAACCTGATTCAGGAGAGGTTTGGGTTAAATAACAGGAAGAGGTTTCTCACTCAGAGGATGGTTGAGCACGGGAACAGGCTCCCCAGGGAAGTGGTCACAGCAACCAAGCCTGACAGAGTTCAAGAAGCGTTTGGGCAACACTCTGTAGCGCGTGGTGTGATTCATGGCATTTCCTGTGCAGGGACAGGAGCTTGACTCGATGATCCTGGTGGGTCCCTTCCAATTCAGCATATTCTATGAGTCTATGATTCTACCAGATAATAATGCCAAATTCAGGGAGACAAGAGGACAACAAGTAAGAATAGCCCTGAGTCTGTGGATCTCTAAGACAATTTTATTTCTGCTTTAGCAGAGATCAGAATTCATAAGTCCCACTACTGGGCAAATGACTTAGGGTGGGAACTTGCAGGTCTTCAGCCTTGTGTGCTTCAGAACCACTGAATCAATGCCCCAACTGCAGCTATGGAAAAGGCTTTCAGGAGCATTGCACTTGCAGTAAACACTCTGGATAAAAAAAATGGAGGGAAAAAAATGTATTGCTCTTCTGCAACCACTCAGGTGCCTTGTGCTGTTCATGGATGTCCTAGTTCAGCAGGAGGGACCAGTTATCACTGTGTGGGGGTGATTAAAGATATGTATTCTACACCCTCTATTCATTCCCCAAGAACAATGGACCATTTGCAGCAGTTGCCTAGGAAGTCGTTAGCACCCTCACACCCGGCCTGAGGGGGTGTGGGTGCTAATGGGCCATCAACGGCTCAACCATACCCCATGACTCATAGAGCTAATCACCCATTGTGTGAGTCCCCACCCTGGGGGGGGGACTGGGTGCTCCCTGAGGGTACATAAATGGGGCTCAGAAGATCTCAGGAGCAGCTCGTTGGATCCAGAGGAGCAGCAGGACCTCGACAGGAGGAAACCACTACTCTCAATCAGAATACGACCATCACTCCCGACTAGACCTCAGCCATCATCTGCACCAACAGGTCAGAGAGCCCAGCCGGGCGGGCGTGACAGTGCCACCTGCTGTCTGTGGATATAATCACTCTTTCCCTTTCTTGGGAAGTAGCCAAGAGGACCTTTTAGACTGTTTTGCCTTGTCATTTGGGGGTGGAGGGGTTTGTTGCAGACTGTTGCAATTAAAGTTCTGTTCTCTAAATTTAAAGGAGAGGGATTATTTATTGGCCAACATAGATATCTTAGTTCTCCTTTGAACTAAGACAATGGAGAAAGACATGTTGTTCATTCTATCATTAAATTTAGTTTCCTGGTCAATATGCTTGATTTGGGGCTATTTTGTGAAGTGTCTAATTGTCCTCATGCAATGCACAAGAATCATAAGTATGTAAGGTTGCTATTTTATATTCCTAGGGAGGTTTGTTGCATCTAAATCCAAACTCCCACAGCCATAGCCTCATTTTCATTCTTTTTTGTAATCTTCAGAGTATGGAATGCATTGTTTAGCAACATTAAAGATCTAAGTACACAGCATCCCAGTATTATCTTCAAAATGTTTGTGTACTCTCAGGCAAACAAGAAGGGAAAAAAACCCTACCCTGTAAAATGTCCAGCTGCTTCTAAAATAGCATCCTGTAAGAGATGATAAAAAAAATGGAGAACAAAAAGATGCCGGTAAATTCTCTGTGGTGACTCACAAGTGGGAAGGTTTTTAGAAATTCCTCAGATCCTGTTTTTCTTTCATCATGTTCAAGTACAATCTTTTCAATAAAATGGTTGCACTGACTCCAAAAAATGAAAATCTCTACCTTCTCCAAGCAACCTTGAAGCCTTGATTAAGAGTAATCTCTGATGTATCAGCATAGTTTAGATTCATGGACAGGAGCTAAGGAAATGACTGTGCTGAGATGTTGAGTAAATATGTACACGCTGTTGCTCTTGGCTTGAAGGAATAAGCATGATATATATGACAGTCTGCAAGATTGAACCTCAGACTTATGAAATTGTCATTGATCTGTAGTACTGTATGAGTGTTTTACAACAAACTAGAATTGTATCAAAGGGCCTACTCCTGTGCAAAGTACCGACTGGGTTACATCAGCTGCATCTGTCAAAAACTGATACACAATTGGAACAGGTTGCTCAAAGGGGATGTGGATTTTCCGTTTTTAAAAATATTCAAAACATAACTGGAGAAGATCCTGAGCAACTTGATCTAAGCTGACCCAACCTGGAGAGACTGGAAGTGGAGGAATAGATGACATCCAGACATCCCTTCCAGAAACTATTGTTTTATGAACTTCTCAAGTAGTATAATAATCTGGTAGGAAAGAATAGCAATAGGCAAGAGGCTTTGTACCAGTGAGAGCAAAGTGATGGTCCTGAGCTCTTCCTAGATCATTTTAAGCTATCTTAAGATTTAATACTCCTGGATGGGAACTAGTTTCTATCAAAGTAGCTGTGTGGGCAGGAGCAAGATCTGAGGCCTATTTGCTCCTGCTAGTGTTGAATTATTATATGTGCAAAGCTTTGAGCATCACATCAGAATGATTCCACTCATATAAGTGGTGAAGCCAGACATTTGGAGGGCATGTCTGAAATTCATCTGGCCTCAAGCCCTGCTGTGAGCAGAAGAATTTCAAAGTTGAATTTCATGTAAGTTCAACATGTTTTATATGAAGGAAACTCTCAAGGTAAAAACCAGAACATCAGAAGTGGTATTCATCTCTTATCTTTCAATGTTGCCATGAAATTTAGAATGACTTCACATATTTTGCAACTTACCCTAGCACACTGAAATTGACACAGTACCAAGCCTGACAGAGTTCAAGAAACATTTGGATGATACTGTCAGGCACATGGTGTGACTCTTGGGGATGGTCCTGTGCTGGGCTAAGGGTTGGACTTGATCATGCTTGTGTGTCTCTTTCAACTGCACATATTCTGTGATTCTGTGAGAAAGTACAAATAAATATTGAGTAACAGACTAGAAATCACTTGTTGTAACTAATGAGATAATAGATCATATCTAAGTTATTACAGACATTTTATAAGTCTCATTTTTAGTTTGATGATTGGAATATGCCTATGTCAGGAAAGATCAGTTCTAATGGAAATATGGGCCAACAAAGAAGCTGAAATATTTCCATGAATCTAAGTTTTAGAGACATTAATATTCACTATCGAAAACAACAGATAAAAGTCAGACTAAAAATGAAATCCTGAAATCATGAAGAAACTGCTGGGATAATGAGCTATAAACCTAAGATTAATATAATATTTGAATAATTTTTTATCTGAATTAATTTCAAAAATATTGTTTCTTCTTTTGGAACACAATCCATGTTTGGGAACAAACCAGACTTTAGTTCTGGGCTAGTTAAAGCCTCTGTGAATTCCAACATTTCTGTTTAACAGCTGCTGAATAATTTATAGAATGACATCTTCTTTGTTTACATCTAAAAATAGTCCTAGTAATTTAATAGCAAATATAACTACTTTCATTCAAAATATTAATTATGCCCTTTCTGCAAAGGAACCTTATCTATCTCTGTACTTGAACAGTAGAAAAAGTATCTAGCTGATCTCCTTGGGTGTAGAAGCCAGGGAAAGGGTCTTTCAGATGGACTGTGGGGAGCCAAGAGCCTCCTAAGTACGCACAGTCCCGTGTTAGGTTTCCTTCCATCAGCAAAAGAAACTGACCATAGAATCACTTCTTTCATACACTCCTCTTTTTCAGTAAAGACAGTTCAAAAGCTAAACTTTTTCCTGAATATAGTGGGAACTAACTACTAAGAGTTTCCTCAACTTCTTGAGCAGTGCTGCTGAAAGAGCTCTTTCCCCACAGTTCCAGCAGTTTGTTGGCTGTTGCCTCAGCTTTGTCCTTGCTGATGACAAGCGCTAATGGCTGTTTGGCACTGCAGGAGGCAGTGGGACACTTCTGAGGCAGCTGGTTCAGAGCACTCTCCTTGCTGACCATGATGATGGAAAGGATGGTTAGATTGCTCGGCACATTACTGGGTCAGTGCAGGACACATGAAGCCATAGCTAAGCAGGTTTCCACGTACCTGGAGAATGGAAATTATAAGTACCTTAAGTACTGCTCTACTTCAAGGACACTCTTTTAATTCTGTCATTAATTTTTTGCATCTTTTTCTAGACTCTTGTTTTTATTTTTATGTTCTTGATAAATACCCTTTTCCCTCATAACAGATAAAATTAGTGAATTTAATATAGCAAAATTCTATGAACAATTTTAAGCAAGTTTTCACTGGTCTAGAATGATATTGGTACAGTACAAGTTTCTCTTCTGTGATTCAGAAGCTCATATGAGTCATCTATTATTTCAAAGGCAGTCCCAAGGGCTCAGTCAAGGAAATATTTGGGCACCATTTAGTGCTGTTCCATCCTTTGAGTCCTAGATGAGACAAAACCAGTAAAAAGGAACACAGCAAATTAGTGCCCTTGAAATGAATAAAATGGCATGCATTTATGTATTTTCTTTATTACCTTGAATTTTAATGATACTACTGAGAATGAGATTCCCTTTACATTTGTAATTATAAAGGAGAGCAGATGGTGAAAGCTTAGCTTAAAGTGTTAATTAAAATAGCTTACAGAGCCAAGCCTCTGCTTGAATAAAGTACATCAGAAAGATACAAGACATGAGTGAGTGCACTATTCTAGTGGATTATTCTTAAATAAAACTGTCTTGGAGCAAATACATCAGAGATACTTAACATGATGTCAGTGAAATCTCTTCCTCTCAAGTTCGTGAAACAAGTGCTAGACAACATGTTCTAAGTGTATGTTTTTGGAAGTGAAAGGAAGTCTAGGTTCCCTGTGAGAATTTGTATATATGACAGCCTTAGTAAGTGTTCAAATAAAAAAGTAGATCTTCCTCACTCTCTACACATTTGTTGGCAGGCACGTGCAGGATCACTCTGTGTGGGCTGTGTGAAATGGAAGGAATGTTGATACACCTTTGGGATTCATCTTGTTAATTCCTACAGGTGACTCAGTACAAGACAATTGGTTCAGAGATAGTGCCTAAGCCTCCCACCTTCATAAAAACCAGCCTGAGTGGGGTAGCTGTCAGTCTGCAACACTACTGTTGGAAGAACTCAGCTGGGTTGCAGAAGACACAGTTTTAGATCCTTTTTTCCTGATTTGGGACAGAGCTCCATAAGTCCACAGCAGCAGCATATCATACCCACCTAGATATTTTATAATGAAATATGTTGTTCACTGGAGCAAAGACTAGAAGCCAGTTGCCCAAATATCATTTGAACTGATCACTGGACTAGTCATACATACAAATTTCTTTCTCATTTTATTCTACGTTTTATTTGAATTGTAAAAAAAATAAAAGCAAAGAGAGGAATCCTTCCTCCACTGGCATTCTGAACTGCTAAACTGGTGACATCGGAAGCAATGAAGATTGTGACTGGACTGCCCTCTTCAGTTCATTTTTATACAGTAAACAGTTTTTAGCTGTGGGTTAAGAGTATGGAAAAATATGTAGTAACAATGAAGTGTGTCATTTTTAGTGTGACATCTTAAGGGGAAATTTTTTACCCAGCCACATACTGTAAGCCTATATAGAGAGTTTTGCTTTTTAAATAATAAAAGGTAGGCAAGAACAGTATCTGTGTCAGTTCTTTACATCACTATATCTGGTAGATCTTGGCAGTAAGACAGAAAACATTAAAGATCATCTAGCATGATAACAAGATGTCAAAAGCTTTGACTGCCTTTCCTTAAGGGCTCAATCTCTCAGACCCTTTTCTTTTCTGAAAGGTTACAGAAATAGCTTGTGGTTTGTCCTTCCAGTAGCAAAATTGTTCCTATACCTTGGTTTGCTTAAAAATACAGTTGGGTACAGTCTGGAAACATAATCAGTTAAAAACTTCATGAATGTAGTTGTTTACTGATCAATATGTAAAATAAATACTCATTTCTTTGAATGTTTCTTCCCTAGCTTTTTCTCATTGTTTGTGTAAAAGACTTTGCTGCTATTATTATTGAATCTCCTACAGAGATTCAGATGTCAAAAAGATGACTTATTTCCAAGCAGGATTCTTCTATCATCCACCCTTTTTACTTGATGTCACAGAATGCTCATTTGTCCTGAAGTGCTGAAAAATCCTGGATGATTGAAAATTGGGTTATGCTAAATGCTTCCATTTGGTTCCTGAGCACAAAACAACCAAGGAGTCAACAAATTCCAGGCTGGAATCTTCAGTGGCTTATGGCATTATGGTGTATCCCAAATGTATCTTGGCCTCATGGAAGCTGGAAAATTATGTGGCAGAGGTGTCAATGGCTCACAGTGGAGGACAAGTGGGAGAAGCTCAAGAGTTGAAGCATTTTTTCTGACTGAGCACTTCAAAGTAATTTTAATGTTTGAAGACAACCTACCTGAATTTTCTTGCAAAAAAATACTATTCAGACTGCATGCAAGGTGGAGAGCTGCATTTTTCCTTCAGGCCCTTTTGCCACATAGGCTTTGTTCAAGTGCTCACATGTTGCTGTTCTTACAGTGTTCGCCCTCCTGTAACAAGTTATAGTCAGGAGTTTGTCTGAGCTCTAAGAATGCCTTTTAGATGCTGCGGCTATTGCCAGAAAGCAGTCCAGATTTCAGATTTTGATAGGGGTTTATTATAAATGAGTAGAAACTGGAAGCCCCTTCTGTTTTAAAAAATATCTCTGCCAGACTCAAAGTTTAAACAATATATTTCTGCAATAAAGTCAACTATCCACCAGGAACAGAACAAATGCCCTCAGCATTTTAGAAACTGCAAGGAGGGTATTTGTCCTCTGTCAGTTCCTACTGCATCTTCTCATTCCCAAAAGACACTTCCTACTGTCTCTTTCAGACTGTATGCAGAATTTAACTACTGCAATTCTAGTAGCTTCTAGGTTCTAAACAAATTGCTCCTGCTTGGTATTCTGAACATTCAAGTCTGCTCAGAGAAAATTCAGTACTGCAGGGAAAAAATGTGAGATAACTTGATATGAATAGTTTTTGTACACTGTGTGATTTTTTCTCTCCTGTTCTACAGAAATAAATAAGCTAACAAAAAGTCACTTCAGACCAGTACTGCATAGAAAAATTGATGTGTGAACAAGCTGTTAAGCAGATTCTTCCTAAATTTCACCTGATATTTCTGTTTTACTTTATAATGGGAAGTATAGAATATTAAAAATTGCTTTATAAATTGCAGTTCATTTCAGAGTTTATTCAGTTGTTACTTCATGCCATTAGTTAGCACCCAGTAATAGCATGGTTCGTGCAGGCTTAATATGGAAAGGGTGTTCCTCCTCCTTTGTTTAGTGAGAATCTAACCTGCACAATACTCTGACTTCTCCATCTGAGCTCTGCAATGTCATGTGCAGATTCAGTATGACATAAAGAAACAAAAGTCCCCTCCATAGCCCATGTCTCCTCACTCGGTCTAAAGCAGGCATCAGATGCCATGTTATGATGATACAACTAGGAATGAAAGTAAAAAATCTAATTGTAAAGTTTAGCTTCAATCATACACAGTCTGTCTCCATGTATATTCCACTAAGAGACCTTCCACCAGCTCAGCCAGAGAGGGGAAAAGCATGAGGCTGCTGGTGCCATTTGTGTTTGCATGTGTGCTGAGTGTGTCTGTCTGTGCTGCTCTGTGTGTGTGTCTGTGTATGTGTGCACGTGCTTGTTGGGAATACGTGCTGGATTCAGCCACTGCAAATGCTGAATTCCCAGTGGAATTGGGAAGATTGTTAAAGGTTATGATAAAATACCAAAGGGATATTACCACACATCATGTCCCATAAAACAGCAGATAGAAAGCTGATCAGAGGATCAAGGGCTAATTTGTTTAGATAAATGGGTACAGAGGCTCTTCCAAAACACATCAGAAGAGCAGGCTGTTAAATAGAAGGAAAAGGGAAGGAAAAAAAGAGAAAAGTATAATGATGCCAAAAGAATAAATAAATCTGAGCAGGTCACAAGTAATTTTGGACCAAACCTACAACCTAAGCCCCAGCTAAATTTACTTTTTGTGTAGCTTAAAGAGACTATCTGGTGGGCACATTCTTTAAGGCTGGGTGTTGGGCCATACCTGTGTTAACCAGAAAGAGAGGATATCATATGCATCATGAGAGAACCCTGCTTTTAGTCATAGAGGAAATAAGAAATATGAACCTACCAAATGGGTGTGTTTCTAGAATGAGATTGCTAGTGGTGACATTATAAAGCAAGAGGTACCTTGCATGATGATGACTCAGTGCTCTTTTTTTCTATTGGAAGACATGCCTTAGGCAAGTATTATATTCTTCTCTCATTTGAATTAAAACCACCCTGCCTTTTAATGATCTCTCTTTTATTATTAGCATGGATTGTCATCACTTCACGGTCTTTGACTGGCCAGTAGGGGAACTGATGCCTACATCAATGCCTTGCAATAAAATTAGGCAGTGCTGTGCAGAATTTCATTACATTTTCTGATTAACATTTATTAGAGCAATTTTGCCAGACCAACATAAGGTGTTTCACAGTTTGATAGGTCTCCTTGCCTTTCAATGATAATTGTATGAGAGAACATTTTGAGGACTTATATGATCACACTTCTCAAGGGATTCTAAAGATTGATTGCTTTGCTTCCTCTGATCTCAGAAAATACTCACCAAAAGTAGCAATTCTGCATATAACTAGCACTTCTTTCTTCTCATCTACAGTACTAATTTCATATCATTCCAGAAAATTTATGCTTTTGAAATTCATATCTTCAGTCATTAGAAAACTTTTGTATTCGATATGTTAATTACTTTCAGTAAGCCAAAATGCTTGCTTACTGAGATACTTTAACACCTGCCAATAGCTTGAACATGAACGCAAGTAGTTTTTATGGGTGAGCATTTGGGGTTCTAAATTTTCCCACTGTGTTCTTGTCAATATATTTCAGTGCAACACTTAAACAGAGTATAGTGACTGTAACATGTACATTCAAACATACTGACTTCTGCAGAGACAATTCCTTGTCTCTCTAGGTAGTTGTAATGTGTCTGATATCTGTATTCTCCAGGTCATTATTAGAACCTCTTAATTTGTAATATTTGCAAGGGAAATTCCTTCACTAAAACAGGTCTACAGAGCTTGAAGACAGCAAATTGAACTCAGATTCAGATATCCCTCTAGTTTCTAGTTTATATTCAAGGTATTATGGATATTGATAATCCTTTCCCTGATTTATATTCTTTCTTTTGTTTTTTTTGCTTTTATTCTAGGGAGTAACAGGTCTATGGAGAAGCAGGGAGAATGGCTCTCCTTAGTGGGAGTTTTCTCTCAAGTACCAAGAATTTGTCTGAAATTTCTCTAGTTCAAAGCTTTTTTTTGTTTCAACCTGTGATTATTTCTATTGGATAACTGTTTGCAGAATCAAGTCATCTAGGCATTAACTTCAGATTTTTAATCTGTGTCTACATAATTTTAATATCTGTGTTATGCTTTCCATTGCCACTCATTAGTATTTATGCCCTAGACTGAGTCTGAATAATAATGTTTGGAGACAGAGCTAAAAAAGGGGAAATCTGGGTTTCTGTTTGATTAGTAAACCTAAGGTCAAAAAAGGCTCTGCCCAGTAAGTGTGTGATATGAATGTGATTAATTCAAGGTATCCTGGATCTTAAGAAGGGAGAATAGCCATTAGGATATGTCAGATTCTTCAAGAGTCCTTCCTAGGCCTTTGGCAGGTTGCAGTGGGAGGTGTGTGCGAGGATATATTGAAAAGTTTGCAGGAATGTGATGTGATTGACACTTTGCACTTCAGATTGATGAATTGGGGTTATCTGTTTGCCCATGACTCAGTAACCTGTTCTGTTCCTCCTGAAGAATGTGTGCAAATGCCAGAGCCCTGGCCTGTGCTGAAAGCAGCTGTACTGGACATGGTAAATTGCTGAAAGTGATCTGAGAAATTCATGGGCTTAATAAGTATCAGAGTGAGAAGTGGACAAAAGATGCAGATACCACTGTGAGGGACGTGGTACATGAGGGAAGTTATGTGAAAGGTTTGGTGGCTGTGGGGGCTGTCTGTGTCTATTTTGAGAACTTGCACCCAACACTGCTATGAGCTCCACATATAAAGAGTGAACTCCCCCAGTCTGGCAGCACCACCTGGGGCTGCAGGAACACCCAGGGTCCCTGCCTCCCTGCTCTCACAAGCCAGAAAGGAGGACTGTGCTGCATCCTGTATCACAGAAGGCTTTAGGTTGGAAGGGATCTTAAAGATCATCTGGTTCCAACTCCCTTGCCTTGGGCAGGGACATCTATCACTGGACCAGGTTGCTCAAAGCCCATCCAACTAGGCCTTGAACACTTCCAGGGATGGAGCATCCACAGCCTCTCTAGGCAACCTGTTCCAGTGCCTTGCTGTACTCACCGTGAAGATTTTCTTCCTAATAGCTAATTTAAACCCATCCTCTTTCCATTTAAAGTTGTTACCCCTTGTCCTATTGCTACATACTCTTGTAAAAAGTCTCTCTCCAGCTTTTTTGTCCAGAACCCATTTTTTTCCCTCTCTGGTTCCTATAGCAAACACACACAGATACAGCAGGCATGTGGTTAAGGTACACAGGTTGAGGTGTGCAGAGTTACAATTTTAGGTGAGGACAATGTAGGCAATAACCTGTTCTGCAGTTGACTCATGGCCACGGGGAACTGCACAGATGCAAAAGTATTAGCAGGGTCAAAACCTGAGGTATTAGATGGTCTGACTTGAAAAACTTTTGCTGGTTATTACTCAGGGCCTTCCGGGCAGTGAGAAAAAGTCCAGGGTGTGTTCAAGACAGATGACACTCCAATGTATTCTGCTGTATTTTGCTGTGCTACAGGTTGGCGTTGCCATGGTGTTCTGAATGTGAATAACTTGCCAGAGAGGAAAATTTCTGGCAAGACGTCAGGTGGTCATAGCCCTCTTGCTGGTCTCTGTGTGTTTATTTGAGTGCAATATGTGCAGATGACTTGGGGTGAGTGGTCTTTAAATTGGCCTAATTGTAGTATATTTGCTCAGAAAAGCACTAAAACACACAGGCAGCTGTGCATCAGTAAGAACTATGTGGAGTGCCAATTTAAAACATGGAGTGTGTGCTAGTGCCACTCTGATATGGGCAGGAAGCACAAAGGCAAAATAAAGCAGTCCAGTGATTGTTATTTTCTACAGTTTGGCATGAAGATCTTTTGTGTGTCAGTCTCCAAATTATAGATCTGGAAGATTCAAGAAAATAACTTTTACAAAGATTCTGGATGCGTGTTTGAGACAGGAAGGCATATAACCAAATGCAGTTCTGGGATGAGCCAGGAGCTGGAGAAATCTTAAGAATTCAAGACTAAAGAAAAGCCTATAATCAGACCTATGGCACAAAATGTGAGAATGCAGGAAAAATTTTCCCAGGTTGAAAAGGCTATTTACTAGCAAGTAGCTGTTGATCTCAGGATCTGATTTGTGTAAAACTGAAGCTTCTGGATTAACAGTTTCTTTGCACTTTTGTTTACCATAAGATTCAACAAACTCCATCAGGCTATGGGGTTTAAAAGCTCTAATGAGTTAATCCTTTTCGGTTCTTTCCTTTTTAATAATGTGCTTTCAAATATGCATTTTGTTGACCTTTCCAGAAGACATGGATGGAATGAAGTCCAAGGACAAGCTGGAGGTTTAAACAAAAACTGCCAGAACACGAGTAAGATTTTTACTCTTAAGAAGAAATGTTTGTGCTTATTGTTGGTGAGATGCTAAAGTTTTGAGGTCAACCTGAACTCTACATGGGAAAAAGATAGCAGAGCAGCCCACTGTCGCAAAGAGAGAATAGAAATGAGAGAGAAAAATGGTATACAGGTCTTTCCCAGTCAGCAACCCTGCCAGCTGCGTGGCTATGTAGAGGCTTGTGTTAAGGCACAAGGTACAGAGTTTCTCCCTTACAGAAGCTGTTAGAGTCAAGGAGATATTCAGTCCTGTTGATACCGTGGTGGGCAGATACCTTGCAACAGAAACCTTGAGATTTGTCATAGAGCATGGGGAAAAAAAAAGGCACCAAGTGTATCAACAATGTAGAAGAAAATAACAGGGGAAAATGAAAAGAATAACTCTTAAATACCCAACCAGAAAGGTTGGTTACCACAGAAAAGGATTTCTCCCGGGCTGGTTTAAAAACAGATACACATTAGAAACACTTTTTCTCTGTTTTACTTTTAAAACTCTAAAAGGGTAGTAAGAGTGAACTCAAAAAAATAAAAAATAAAAGAGCATGGTGTGGATGTTTTCTGCTGTGCTGCCATGCTCAAAAATACTGTGCAGTGTTGTAGTTGCTTGCAACTTCTCTACAAAGGATTCCTTAGCAGCTTCTTGTTCATTTTTTTTTCTGTGAAAGGATATCCTTTGGCTAACTTCCAGATACTAGAAAATATGGTTATTTTTAGATAATTTGATAAGATTTGCTAGCAAATGGGAAGAACATGAAAAGGCATAAGTATGGAAAGAATGGAATCTGAGGATAACAGGAATCTTGATGTCATGCAGACAAGCCCAAGTTTTCTTCCATCAGGGAAAAGCACCACCAGTCTGAACACCAAGTGTGTGTTAACCAAAGCTCTTCACCTCCACTATGCAGAAGCTGGCAGCTACAGCTTTCACAAAGCAGGCACGGGCAGGACAGCTGAAATTCTTTCTAGTACTTTTTGAAGCCCATGCCAAAATGTCTTTCAAACTTTGCAGGAATCAATACTTTTTTGACTCACGGGCATTATCTTTCACCTCCTAATAAAGCCTGCTCCATCCTCTGTAAATCTTAGGCTGCTTATTTTCTTTTATTTCTTCATTTTGTGTGTCTTGTAGCTTGAGTCTGTCTTGGTGCTGGAATATGAGGATGATGAAAGGCACAACCTGTGTGCTGCAACAGTGCAGTCATTCTTCTGGTGTCAGAGTGCACATCTTCTACTGTAGTCTGTCCTGTGCTGTAGTCTTGTTGCATCTTTCCTCTGAAAACTGGGTCTTTGTACTCAAATTGTTTAGCATTCTGTCAGATAGCCTCACATAAATACTTATTTTTGTAGATGTATTTCCCGAGACCCTTGATGAAGCATTGTCATTTCAGCATGGTGTTCATTTCAGCATCATCCTGAATTCTGATAATCTTCTTGTCTCAGTTTCTGCCTGTGTGGACCAAGGAGGCCAGAACAACTTTATTGAGTGGGTTATATACAATTTAGTTTAGTCTGTTAATTCATAACATCTGTATCTGGTCTTTATGGCCAACTGTGTGAAGTTACAACAGGGCTGGAGAGGGTAGCAAGCCTGGCAGGTTTCCCTCAGTGAGGATTCTGGGACAGAAATTGCAACCTTGTCTCTTCTTCTTCAGGAGCCAATCTTAGATCATGACTCATGAAGCGTGACTCTGGCTCATGACTCATTGTCCAGGCCAGTACTGTTTGGGGTTAGTTTGTCCTGCAGGACAGCACTCTCAACTTTCTGTCTAGTGGCCCCATAAGACTTCAAAGCAATGTTGGAACACATTTTTGCTTTTCACTTTTGCTATAAACTTTCTCACATAAAAGATGTTGTGGGGAGTTAATTCCCAATATTCTCCTGTGATCCCCATTTCAGTTCTCCACTCCATCCGTTAGTAAGTTTGTAGAGCACTATTGTGCTCAGGCACCACTGACCTAAGCTGTATTTAACTTCAACCTTTCCTGAGGCCCCTTTAGATTTTCAAAGCTTTCTCTTGCTCATATCTTCAGTTTCCTCAATTTTTTTCTTCTGTCAAAATAATTAAATGCTTGGTACTGGACACCTGAGTCTTCTTCACTCTGCTATTAGTGCATTACTGTCCAAATGAAAGGAGATAGATGTTTTTAACTTTTGAAAAGAGCTTTGTTCTCCTTTCGCCTTGTGTTTATGTCCTTCCATTTTAAATATGTGCTTTTTTAATTCTTTGTGGTTACTGATATATGCTACCCACACTTATCAGTGCAGTATCCCATGAGTCACTACCTATTTTACTCTTTACCTAATTCTTTAGTTTTTCCAGATCCTGAAATATCAGGGGTTTCTGCAGTTTCTTATGAGACATTTTTTTTGCTTCTTCTCTCCTGTTGTATTAGGCTTCTGACATACAATGGAATCAGGAGAGCTCTCTGATGTTTGTGTATCTTCAAATGGGGCCACTGCTAAGTCAGTAACACTAATGCTTCTTTAAGGATGTGAGTACAGTCTTTGTTCTCATACTGGTTCAAAGTAGGTATAAGAATTATGAAGTGACCTGGAAGGGCAAAGCCAGTGAGAGCCTCTGGCTTACCTGATTGCTCCGTGTGAGCAACTTGTACAGAACTCTGAAGCAAAACAGTAAGGAGAAAAAGAAATGAGAAATAGAGTGGATAGAGATATTGGTAAATTTAAAATGAGACAACAGTTTAAAAGAAGATGATAGACGGACATAAAACACAGATGCAAAAAATTACATTATTAGCTTTAATATAAATCGATATTATTTGTCCTATCTCTTTGTCTGTGTTTTTCTTGAGAACATGAGGAAGATGAAACTATGAATTACTTAACGATTTGTGCCTTTCATCTGAAAAAAATCTTACACCACAACACAAAGAGGTAAATGTTTTATGATTATAGGATCAATAAAGACCATTTTCATTTATGGGGAAGAAACGCTATGGCTTAAATGACTTCTAAGATCAGGAAAAAATTATGGTTTTGTACCAATCCTTAAGGCATGTCACAATATTCCAAGTGAATGGTCATATAAAATTTAATAGCTGAAGATTAAAAAGAGCAAAACCTTTCATTTGTATTACCTGATATAACGGCTTTAAGTTATAATTCAACTGTAGATTCAAAATTCTGCACTCAGTCTCAGTCAGCAAGGACTCAGTGCCTAAATGCAGAAATGATTGCATAGCATCACAGCAGCTGCAGGTGCTGTCCAAATTCTGTAATTTCAAATCAAATGGTGAACACCCAGCCCAATGTTTTACAAATTCAGACACATTGCTAATGAATGCACTATTTTACTGTTGTCTTTTCTTTCAGCAGCTTGGCACCTTTTTTTGTTTTTTTTGAGCTTCTGCAGGAATTATAATTTCAATAAACCCATATTGATTTGATGCAATAAAGATACAAGGCTGTGGATACCCTGATGATCCCATTCCCACAAACCATGGAATCATTTTAGCTCATGACTAAGAGGTGTCTGTGCTCAAACTACACTGGAGCAAGCACATCTTGACTTTTGTTTGTTTCTGTTTTCTGCACTAAACACATTCTCTTCTCACTACAAGGCCTTTCTTTTCCTTTCCAACCTTCTGTATAAGCAGTGCCAAAAAGTAAACTACAGTACTGCAGTCCTGCTTTGTACTCTCTTCTGCAGGGCATGGATAATTTTTCCACCATACAATCCACATGGAAAAGTCTGTGCAAGGCTGAGAGGCATAAGACACAAACAGCCGACCTCAAAGATACACAGAAAAGAAATCTTGGGGACTAGAGAATAAAAAGCAGTCAAGAATATACTACAGGTCCCTGTGGTTGTCAACCATCAGACCCCTTTATTATAAAGGGGTAGGATAGAATGACACTCATGACTCTTGTTCATTTCAGTTTCTGATTTAACATTGAAATCCTTGCAGAAAGCCAAAGGCTCACTTAAGTAGATGTCAAGAAACACAGTTAACATCTTTTGACTGTGTCTGTATTAAAGCATAATACACATAAGTAGAGTGAAACACCTACTGCTGAGGAAGCATGGTCCAGGCTAGATTAGTTTCTGGGAGTTATATTTTGATCAAGCCATGGTTTGGTCTCATTAAAATTGGCTTGAACTCTCTGATTACAAAGATCTGAAAAAGATCCTAGGATTTGAAAATGGCAGAGAGAATTCAGCATTACTAATCACAGAACTGTAGGAAAGGCAGCAGGAAACAGCCTTGACTGCCCATGTATAGCAACTAGTACTCCAGAAAGGAATCTTGGAACTGTTGATAATAATTCTTGGTGAACACTAGTCCTCAAGGAAAATAAAAACCGTAAATTAGGAATTAGAGAACAAAAACATTATTTTACTGTGCACATCCACAGTCTATCCCAGAGTACTGTCTGTGGTTTTGGCTGCAGAGTCTTAAAAAGATGAGTCATAACTTAGAGGAACAGAGGAATAAACAACAGTGATCAGAAAATCAGAAAACAGAAAATCCTGTGTTCTCAAAAAAGTGAAAAATTCAGAGTTCAGTGTAATATTCCTTTCCTGTGCTGCCTTTTGACTAATTTCCACTGGAACTCTTGCTGCTGTTTCTTCTATAATCTTTGTTCTCTATGTGAAGTCGTTCTGACCATGGATGACTCTGCCTTTGTGCAGACTGCATGGTTTGTGCCTGCTCTCTGCCTGTGTACTTGCTGTCTAGGCACAATCTGTCCTGACTAAATTCTGAGGGTACAAATAAGCCTCGATGGCCCTGACTCAGTGCTGCCTGGGACCTCCGCTTAACACCCTGCCCCAAGCACCAAACACTCTGTTTAAGCTCAGCTCTGGATGTTCAGTCGCTTCCCTAGCCAAGCCACTGGACTATTGGTCTCCAGTTCAGCATTAGTCCCCATCAATTCGGTGTCTGTCCTGCAGATTAGCCCTCTGGCTTGACCTGGAACCTGCCTCGTCAACATGGACAAGCCTGGGGGTCTGGACCCTCCACTGAACCCAGCCACTATCCCTGTTCTTTCCCTGTTCCCCTTGCAGAGAAGCTGTGGGGCTGGGCTCTGACTGGTGAGATCCCTGCCCTGTCAGCTGAACTGTTGCACTTGATTCTTGTCTCTCTGTCCTTTAGGGACCAGCTACCCATTGCTGATTTTTGACATGTCCTCTCTGCCTATTTTTAAAAAAAAAGTACCTTTTTCTTGCAACTAGTGTTACTGTGACCAAGAACAGGACCCTGCTGCTACAGGGTTTTGCTTCAACAGTGAAAATATTTTTATACCACTTATGAAGTCAGTGTACTTGTGTTATGTGGGGTAATTGCGCAGCATTTTCACTCTGTCTCTGTGTGAAAATCTGTCAGAGATCCCCTCTACTGTCTCTTCTGTAATCTTCTGGCCAGTGTTAACATAGTCTGTGGAGTCTGGGGTTATGTGTATTGACATAACATGAATCAAACAGTGCCAAGCACATAATCTAATAGTCATACAGGATTCTCCAGAGTGGTTAACATTTAATAAACCCCTGTGGCAGTTGTCTAGCCTTTCCAACTGGCACACTCATCAGCTATGCCTGGACATGGTCAGGATGTGGGAACAATCCTAGTAGGCATATGGAGAATGTATGCCCCTATGTCATTTTCATTCTGGCAGTCTTACAGCCTTATCCCAGCTGACCTTGACACTGCATTCTCTCTTTCATGTTTATACTTGATGCAATCATACAATCACAGAGTGCTTTAGGTTGGAAGGGACCTTGAAGTTCCAACCCCCCTGCCATGGGCAGGGACACCTATCACTAGACCAATTTCCTCAGAGGGACTTCCAGCCTGGGCTGCAACACCTTCAGGGATGGGGCATCCACAACTACTCTGGCCAGTTTGTTGAAGTGCCTCAGCACCCTCACAGTAAAGATTTTTTTCCTAATATAAGATCTAAACCTACTCTCTTTCAGGTTTAAGTATTCCCCCATGTCCTGTCACTGCATGCTCTTACGAAAGGCCCTCTCAGTCTTCCTTGTAGGCTCCCTTCAGGCACTAGAAGACTGCAATTAGGTCACCCCTAAACTGCCTCTTCTTCAGGCTGAACAACCCCGGTTCTCTCTGGCTTTCCTCACCAGAGCAGTGCTGCATCACTCTAATCACCTTGGTGGCCTTCCTCTGGACTCGCTCCAACAGGCTGATGTCCTTCCTGTGCTGAGGACCCCAGAGCTGGATGCAGCACTCCAGCTGGGGTTTCACAAAAGCAGAGCAGAGGGGCAGAATCNCGAAAGGCCCTCTCAGTCTTCCTTGTAGGCTCCCTTCAGGCACTAGAAGACTGCAATTAGGTCACCCCTAAACTGCCTCTTCTTCAGGCTGAACAACCCCGGTTCTCTCTGGCTTTCCTCACCAGAGCAGTGCTGCATCACTCTAATCACCTTGGTGGCCTTCCTCTGGACTCGCTCCAACAGGCTGATGTCCTTCCTGTGCTGAGGACCCCAGAGCTGGATGCAGCACTCCAGCTGGGGTTTCACAAAAGCAGAGCAGAGGGGCAGAATCCCCTCCTTTGCCCTGCTGGCCATGCTGCCCAGGACACAACTGGCTTTCTGGGCTGTGAGTGCACATTTCTGGGTCATGTCCAGCCTCTCACCCACCAGCACCCCTAAGTCCTCAGCACAGCTGTTCTCAATCTATTCATCCCCCGGCCTGTACTGATACCAGGGGTTGTCCCCAAGGGCCACATCAAACACAGTCCTAGCCCTTTTTCTTCCTTCTTGGAATGTTCACTCAAGGGAGGAGAGCTTCTTAGTTCTCATTATAGTCAAAGGACAACAAAGGGCTATGTACACTGAGTGTTGAAACTATAACATACACCAAGGAGATGGCAACCATTGCCTCTTTTTGTTAGGATCTTCCATAGGATTGAGGGCTTGGAGAAAGATTTGGATATCAGCTGTTGTGTCTCTTGCTGCCCTTAGAGAAAGCACAGCAGCTGGGACAGATAAGCTACATACAGGTGGAAAACCATGAAAAAAATATGAATGTTTAAGGCAGCACATACACAGGATTGACTGCAGCCCAGGTTCTAGGGGAGCTCAGCATGAATCTCAGTTCTTTGATAATACAGACTCTTTGGTCATTGGCAACTCAGGTTCGAATCCAGTGGCTCCTTTTCAGGGTCCCAGTTTTCAGCTGGGCCTCTTGGCCTAGTGTGCTGAAAGAGGAAAAAGGGTCTGAGGTTGCCATAAAGAGCATCAACCACTCAACTGACCCCTCCCAGAGGGCATGTACAGGAGAGACTTTCCTTGTTCACTCGAGAGCCAGTAATTGCATGCAAGGCATTATTTTATTCTTGACCAGGCAGAAGAAGGGCTCTCACTTCATCCAAGAAACCTAATTGTGTACGTCCATCTGCAACCCTAAAAATGTTTCAGCCCAACAGATCATTCTGTGAGTCAGAAAGTACTAATCTTGCAACTACCTGCCAAATGATGGATCAACCAGGAGATGTATGTGTGGCTCTGCCAAACACCTGGCTATTTAACAAACAAACAAACACCACCTTGAAAACCTCAAGGAATGCCATGGATCTGAGTGCTCTTAGTCCACATATTATTCTCTGGTGTCTAGGGATGCCTGATGTGATGGCAAGTGAGTATATAGAAGCAAGTAACATGTCAAAGAATATTTGTAAATAGTATCTTAAATTAAAATACTAATATCATCGAGTTTCAGCTTTTATTAAATAAAGCTGTAAGTCTTTCCTATAGGTGAAGAATGGGTATACTTCAGTGGAGCTGACAAGGGCCATGTCTCTGGGCCACCACTCTATTCTTTGTCCATGGTAGAATCAAGTCAGTTTGGTTTCCATGGTTTCCAGCGGGGGAGAAGGAAGAAAGCAGGGATAGATTTTTGCTGGGATCAGATGCTTGGTATGCAGTGTACACAAAGCTGGGCAATATGCCATTGAGAGTGAGGGGAGAAATTGTTCATTTGATAGTCTCCTATAGCAACTGCAGCAGTAAAAGCAGTAGCTGCAGAGGCAGACAGCTGCATAGCAACCAGCTATGTCATGCCAAAGGGTCCCACACCCCCTTCCCAAGCATGCATGGTACTACTATGGAACAATTTGATTAGGTAAGTGCATCTCCCAAACAAGACCAAGATTGCTAGGCACAACACCCAAAGGATTCTACTTCCCTGTCAGTGTGCATGGTGGAATATCATACATGCTAACCTCAGAAAGGTTCTCTGGAAAGCAGCAAATGCTGCTGGATTTGCACAGTGCCACTTAGGTGAAGCAGTGATTATAGCAACAGCTCCTTTCCCACACCCAGTGTTAGCAAAGACTCCACTGCAGGTCTGTCTGCCTCCTCCTTTTCCTCTTCACCATGCAGTGTCCACTTCAGCTCTTGAGCAGCTCTCTGTGCCAGCTGCTGGTCAGCAATGGCCTGTGTTCACTGAGCACACTGCACAGGCTGTGCTGCCCCCACCACTTTGGAGCATACCTGGTGGATGCCATCCAGGGCTCTGCTGTCAGGGAGATGTCTTGGGAGCAGGAGTGTTTACAGCTCAGGTGCAGGAATAGAAGGTGTCTTGGAAATGGGGGAAGGTTTTACTCATTTGCTGTGAGCATTCTTGTGCAATGTTGGTGTCTGGGCAGACCCAGGAGTGGGCTAACAAAGGGTGCAGTGGTAGCCACTGGCTGCCCTCCCTAGGGCACCAACACCAGAGTTTCTGCTGCAAGAAATACATCTCATCCGAGTGAAGAGTCTAGGCACTATGCTGTGCTCCAAGAGAAACCCAAAATCCTAGCAAGTGATTTTTTTCATCTTAGTAACTGTTGAAAGAGATTCCTCCTCCTGCCTTCTAAGGTTGTGTTTAATTTTTCTTTTCCGAGGCAGGTAGAGGAGGTACCACTCTTGTCCATAAACCTCCTTGGCATGTTACAGGCCCACTGGGCTATGCTCAGGTTGGTCTGGGCCAACTAGTGTTGGTGGCTGGAGCTGGAGGGACATTGGGTGTGGGAAGAGGAGCTGAGCATTGTGAACACCAGATGAATGTTGCTCCAGAGCTGATCCTTGTCAGGAGACGTGTGTGCCCTGCTGTGCTAGCTGCATCCATCTTCCTTGTGCTTGAAAGACAGCAGTCCATCTGATGGGGATGCTGGCCATGCAAGCCTGCTCTCCAGTGACTGATTCTGGTTTGTTTTTGTGGCAGGCTGTCAGCTGAAGGGATGACAGATGGTCCACACTGTAGACCTCTGTGTTCGCTGCCCAGTACCATGAAGCATCTGGTCCCAGCACCAAGTCCAAGTTTTCTCCTCCTCGCTCCCTTATCAGGCAGAGGGAGGATGCTTTTCATACCTGCCTCTGTTCTCAAGGCACATGTCACTGGTGATGGTGGTGGAGCAGGAGATCTGTGACTAATCTGGCATCAAAAGCAGACCCCCCAGGAATGACCTCAAAAGAGGCAGCCTGTGATGCTGCAGGCCAGGATTCTGACTAAGGACTATGGAAAATGAGGAGGATAGGAAGTGTTGTAGGTCCTTAGCACCCAGAGTCAGGGTACAACGTCACAATCAAATACCTGGTGAGATTAGCAGAGTGGGGTCAGCCATGACTGGCTACACCAGATCAGCCATTCAGGCCTCTAGTCTGCATGAAGCCCCTTAGGGGCTTCTTAAATTTACCATGACACTGCCTCATGGTCTGTACTTCTCACTCTTGTCACACTGTGTCCCTCCAGGCAGGGAGGGAGATGCAGCAAAGGCTCTCCTGAGTTTTTTCTTCGCAGTGAACTGCCAGAAGTGGAGGGAACATGGATTCCCACCATATCAGAATGCCACTTTTCAGCTTGCCAAATGGAGGTTCATGGTTTC
>WBMV01004989.1:0-60000 GCA_013396655.1 Campylorhamphus procurvoides
TTTGCTTTTTTTTTTTAATGGTTGCAATTTTTCTCTCAACTTTCTTTTCCTATCCTGGATACCTACTTTCTCTATCGACTCCTTGGAACATTTCTCAACTCTGATATGCCTGAAAAAATCTTTATTTAAGGTTTTTGTACAATTTGTGTATAATTCCCTGTGTGCTAATATGTATGTCATGTTAAACACCGCAATAAATGTGTTACAATCTCAAGTAGTGCACTATCCACTTCTTACTACCACTGATCATGTGGTGGTATGTAACGGGGTGTACTTTTGATTTAGATGATCAACGGAGCATAGAGGTGTGAGAAAGTAATTATATTAGGATGTAAACCAGCCAGAGTATTGTACAATGTAACTTTATTGCACAAGTTAACTGTAAGGGCCCTTCTGCCTTTAGCAAGCTAAGTAGATGTTCCCTATTATCATAGCTGAGTTCCTCAAGCTTTGTTTTGGTCCATTATGTTGGTTTTACATTTACCCTGCCAAGCTTCATGTTCTGTTCCCTTTGCTTGCTTACACTTTATCATGTGTCTGATGAGAAAGGGAAATGGAAAGAATCTTTTCCTTACCTCTTTTTCTCTCTTGTGTTTTTGCATTTTTTGGATGTCTTTTACCATTCCACCCCTATGGGGGGAAACAAGATGGGTTTTCCTTCACAACAAAGTTTGGCAGTTAAGTTGGAAACTTTACTGATCTGTTAGTTCCTCTGGAAAATACCAAGTTCTCTAAAACCAAAGTTTATACTGCCATAGACAAGCAATATATATTGCCATATCTATCACAAAAGAGAGTACCAGTAAAATGTAGTGTTTCAAAATTGCTCCTTCAATAAAGGGGATGTTTGGTTGGTTCAGCCTTTTCTGACTCTTACAGAGCAACATTCATTTGGTGACAATATATGCCTGCCACAGAATATGTGGGGTATTTGAGTCCTGTACAACATCTGATAGTCAGAAATGCCTCTAAAGTGATTGATAATTCTGTAGGAGTTTTCCTGTCATTAAAAAAACCTCAACAGTCTGAGATGGAGAAATATTACTCAAATTTCAGAAACCTCTCTATGTTTGTATGCATGTATCTGACTGTATCTGCACATTTTATTGAAGTAGAACTCTCTAAACCATACAACAACTCATCTTTTTCTCTTTCCATTTTTAATAAAGTGTTCACCAATTTGGAGACTTACTTTTATGATGGTAAAATACAGCTATAAGCAGCTTTAGGCTAAAGTTATATTATTGCACTATTGTCAAAAGCTGCCAATGCTGCTTTCAACAAAGTTAACAATAGTAATTGCTCAAGATTGGAACCTGAGAATTCTTGAACTGAAAAGGATGAGGATTGACAAAGCTTGGCTTCATAAAACTCCCTGAGGCTTTGCAAGACTTTTGTGTTTTAGAAGTAAAACACTGTAAACTAATGACTTGTTAGTCTTGTGCTTACTAAAGGGATAAGTGTGAGAGATCTATGTGCATTTAGTCTTGTGGAGAAACATATCGCGTTTAAAAAATCTCAGTTTTTTTGGTAAGTAACCATTCTTTTTTACTGACTTGTGATACATTTAAGTCATCAATATAATATCTTTGTAGGTTACTGAGGAGTTAGCAATACTTCTAACTGTCTTTAAACCAAAAATTATAAGAAATCTTTTTTATATATTTCTTAATCACTTTAGTCAGGAAGAAAATATTTGACAGCGTGTTACCTTTTCTTTCAATATTCCACAGTATATTGTTATCCATTGTTTTCTAGATGCTTTCTTTAATTTCTGCTGCTGCTGTTCTATATATCCCATCCCCTTCTTGCTGCTGCTGTTGCTATTCTTCTACCCTTCCTTTTTCTACACTTGTGGTGCTCTAAATCTGTCATCCAGATGTAACTTCCAGGAGACCTGATTACAAGCAGATTTGCAAACTCTTGTATGTTATTTTCTATTTTAAAAAGTTGACTTGGGATTTGGAAAAAGCTCCCCATTTAGTTCTTTAAATAGAAAGAAAATACTGTAACTCAATGTTGGCTGCTGGTAAGCACTACTGAAACCAGTTCATGGCTGGAAACAGATTTGGGACATTGTTTGGCTTTACATATGATGATTTATTTTAATGTTACTAGAAAGTGTGTGTAGAAGAGAGTTTGTTTTCATTTTAAGCATTTCTAAAGTTGTGGAGCTTTGTGGTGCCAGGGAAGGAGACAAGGGAAGACTGTCTGGACTTCTGAAAAAAATACACCAGTCAGCTTCCATGACCTGTATGGGAGCTATATTTCAACTGTAGGGCTTTCTATGTTATTGAATTACTCTAGACAATGTAGTTTGTTATTGCCTCCCAGACATTCACAGAGTTACCTACACTGACTAACCAAAAGCTGCATGACAAAGGCTCTTGACTCAATAATATGTCTGCAGTGGCAATGGGAGCCTCATCATAGAATCACAGAATCACGGAATATATCAAGTTGGAAAAGACCCACAGGGATCATTCAGTCCATCTCCTGGCAGGAGTCACACAATGTGCCTGAGAGTATTGTCCAAATGCTTCTTGAACTCTGTCAGGCCTGATGCTGTGTCTGAGCAGTCTCCTGATACATTCTGTCATGCTGATGTAACCTGTTCTGATAAGCAGCATGTGACTCACCTCTTCCTCCCCTCCTCCTATCTACACAAATCTGCCCATGGGTGGGCAGCATGGAGAGACTAAATGTACTTCTACTACACAGCTAGACACTCTGGATATCAGTGTCCAAAGACAAAAAAGAAATGGGATCCAGTCATGAGAAAAGAGACACCGAGACAACGTAAAGCATGCCTTGAACAGCAGCCCCAATGTGACAGCATTTCTTTAGAGACCATCAAACAATGATAGTTTTTGAACTCCAGCTTGTCAACAGAGAAGCAACAGTAGTGCATGGTTCAGGGAGACTTTGAGACACACTGTGTGCATGAAGTGTGTACGCTGTGGTTGGTACCACTGATACTCCAGGAACACATGATACTCCCATTCTCTTTGACTTCACAGAAGCGCCACAAGGTACCTCTCATTAGAGGTACAATCAAGCCCTACAATCAAGTTCAGAGTTTGCTGGTAAAAGTGAGTAATTTCACTCTAGGAGATAACTGATAGAACTCACCTCTGCAATCCAATATAATCCAGTTTACTCAATAAAATTATTCCTAAAAGAGAATATTTTTCTGTCTCCAAAAGAAATTAAGAAACAATTTTACATTTAATGAAAAATGGGATTTTCTCATTTGTGGCAAAGACAACAGGAATAGCATCGGAAAGCGATTAAAATTAACCTTAAATTGACAGCTGTAATCTTACCTTCCCCATCATCTAGTTTCTTATGAACCATGATAACCTTCATGTATGTCACAGGAAACATTGCATATACTGTGAATGTATTTGAAAAATGTATTATAAAATTGGTTCAAAACAGTCCTCAGTAGTTCACGTAATGTTTATATATTTTGGGCTAATTTGCATGTATGAGGTATTTAGGACAATGTATATATCTGCCTAAAGTGATGATAATTCCCCTTAACATATAGTAAAAACAACAGACTGTGGCCTTAGCTCTGCACTCTTACTGCTGCCACAGGAGAAATAAGTAATTTTAGTGGCAAAACAGATCCCGAATTATCTCGAGATCAAAGACTGAAGTTATAAGGGGCTCTTCCTCTGATTGCTCAAGTTTGGGAGGATGCTTATTACAATACCTGCTTATCAAGTCAAAGCTATTTGCAATTCATATTACTTTAGTTTACATTTTGCAAAGTGTAATTGTTGTATGGACTCTGCAGCCTTTCCCATACTTGGAGTGTAACACAATAATCTACTGCTTCTCAGGAGATTATCCTGTCTGATGAAGAGTATGTGACTCTAAAGTGAGAGCATTCCCATTCTTATTTATTTGTATATTATTCCTACTTGTATTTATTCACAAATGGTCCAATCCTTCACGTATTTGACAAATAGACGTACCATATTTCTTATGGTGTTATCATGAAGTGGAAACCTGCAATAAATTTATTCTAATAGTTATCAAATGCTTGCAATACTGAAGTTATAATCAGTTGCAATACAAAAATATATGTATTTGTATATGAAAATTACCAGTTTTGGAACCCAAATGCATTGAAGGTATTTCCACTGTCAAGCTAGAACAGAATAAGCACTTTTCATTGACAGGAGGTTTATATATTTGTGCTGCATGTGAGAATTCCTATTGAGTGTTTATGGCAGCAAATATTAATCATGGTTACTCTAGATGTTAAAGGAAAATGTATTTTCTCTTTATGGCATTTTATTTTACTGGTTTTCCTTCATGTCATATGATTGTATCTTGCAGTCTTTTGATTAACTGCTCTTGGATATCAATGGTTATTAGCTAATATTTGGTTATTAATACTCAAGAATTTAAAGGTATTGCAAAGATTTATATTCAGTATTGAAAACATCACCACCAGAACTCTGACGTATGTACAACTGAGCACAAAAAAATTATGTAGAACAGTCTTATATTTTTAATTAACATAAAATCCAAGATAAACAGGTTACATGAATTTCATTTAGAACCTAGTCTAAAATGGCTGTTTTTTTTTTTTTATTTTCTCTTGCATTCTCCGAAACAGGTAATCTCATTGATATTTTATGCATGAAGCAGTCTGTCTTCCCAGCCTGCAATAGTACTATTTCCTTCTTGAAAATAATTCTGACTGCATTCTAACCAGGTTTAGTCCTAGAAGGACTTTGTTTTTCCACATGCAAAAAGAACTGCTGAACTGAAAAGTATATTTAAAGTCTTTTCAAGATCAGAGTTTTTACAGGGAGTAACTGTACATTCATAACTGGCATGTTCATTTAACTCATTAATATCTAGTGCTTAAGGAAAGCTAAGTGTGCAATTTTAAAATGCAGCAAAAATAATGGTGCCAGACCGGCCTCACGTGACTGGTTCATTATCAGGATATTTTAAAAGATAATGTAACATTGATTGTTCTATTTTCCTTTTTGTTTCAGAATCTTTGGAGGCTCTAAATACTTATTTTCAAGATTTTCCCTGCCAGGAGAGTTAAAATGTAGTTTCAAAAATATTGCAACAGAGCTTCATGGCTCCACAAAGTATCACTAGCTGAAAAATAATCAGTTTTGCTTCTTTATGTCACAGGAACCTATGGTCTCCCAATCCATAATTACTGTACACTTAATGGTGAACATGCATTACACAGACTCCAAAGTTGGAAAAATGCAAACCCTATTAGAAAATAATTTCTTTTGAAAATTCCAAACTGTTAGCAAAGTAAGTGGAGACATGAATCATTCTATGATATAATTTTCAAATGTACATTATTTTATGCCATATTTTCAATTCTTTTATTTTAGCTGAAACCCTTGTGTTTCAAAATATATCTGAAACTGAAATATAAAAGCAAGGGTTGATATCATAGTTAAGAAGCTTAGGAACAAGTTTCTTAATTTATTGCATGTGGGACCTCTAAGTGGTAGGAAAGGGAACTGTAGAAAGAGGGTGAAAAACATGTAGGAGAACAGGGGGAAGTCTAGAAAAGCAACTGATGGCAGAGAAACGAAGGCAGCCTTTTACAGTTTTGGAGGCAGCTTGACTTTGGTAGGAATTTGATTTTACATGAATGTAATCTGATATTGCCTGCCATTTTTATTGGAGCCAGCTCTTATCTTCTGCTCCCTATTTCCCATCTATATAGTTCTGATTGCCTTTGCCATTCCCCTCCTTTATCTTCTCCCATCCTTTTTTCTTCTTTAGTATGTATTTCCCACAAAAGGATGTGTCCCAATATTTTCAATGAAGCCTCTGATGTTGTAGTTCCTAATAGGAGTCTCCTCCTTGCTTGGAAGTATGGCTGTTTTGGGAAGGTTAGCTTTTTTGACTTTCTCTATCATGTACAATGGACTGGTGGCTATTACCCAGTGTCTCATGATGGGGCCAGATACACAGTGGGCAAATTTAAGAGTCTCTCCAACCAAATAAGAAAAGCAAAAGAGTGTTTGCAGGGGTTACAGTTCTTACAGATCACTTCTCTGTTGGGAAAACAACGCAAATGCTACACAGTCAGATTTTATGTGTTTAATTCTGAAATGAATTTCTAATGAATTTGTTTGAGAAGTGATAGCAAAACAATCAGAAATTTCCCAAAGGAAACGTGATCTCAAAGATCAACAAAATTAATTTGTAATTTAAAACTGTCCATATAAATTTGCCTAGAAATATTGAGTACAAAAGAAAAAAAAAACCAACAGATAAACAAGAAGCTTCAAGACTTTACGGAAAAGAATAAGGAAGAAGGGAACGGAGCATTACAAAAAGCTCAAAATAGGGTGAATGTGGGGCATTTTTATTTTGCATCAATAATTTGCATAATAAAGGATAAACTGACAAAAGAAGTGATTTTAAACAAAAAGAGTTAGTTGAATAATTAGAAAGCACATTATAGCAACCAAACTTAAATGTAGCAAGATGAATAGTTCTTACGTGCTGTAGTGAGGCAATACATAAAATCCTCAGATAGAAGCAAAGTGAATATGAAAATAAACTGCTAAAAAAAAAAAAACATGTTTCAAGGGTTTTTTCAGGAAGACAGAATAACATACCTGCATGTATACATTTTTTTTTTACAAAGTAATTTATATTTCTATCTGATATGTCTGCCCTAAGGGTCTAACAAATACAAGTGGGAAAATATAATTAATATAGAATTATAAAACCAACTGTGAAATGTATTTTCTTTATTTCCTCATGATAACTGGAAAGAAAGGAAAGCAAAGGGTACGACTGACATTCCTTGTTTAATGCAGCTTACTTAGTGACTGGCATAATGATAAGTGATGGTAATTTACCTTAAAAACCTTAATGAGTGGATCATTACTATAGAGAAATGGGAAGAAAACTTTAATCCCACAGAGGCAGAGCTCCATGGTTGGCTGTGCAATAACCAGACAGAACTCTGAATGAGATTCCCAAGCTTCTGTTCCCTAGATAAAATTTTCTCTCACTCCACTTTTGCAAAGGTAATGAGGAGGTAATGAGGCTTGACTTGAATTTTTTCAGCACTTGATTCCCTTCATTCCCCAGCAGGTTCCCATAGGATAGAGTAAGATGTTGGATTTATATAAAAGCTGTGCTGATAGATAGGTGGAGGAGGTGAGCCATGCTATTTGGTTTTGGATTCTGTCTGTATGAGAAGGGGTTCAGATAAATTTCGAGTTCTTTCAGCACTGTCAATTCACTCTGATAGTTTCCACAGAATAAGGCAATTTGATGACATGCAGACCTTGTCAGAGTTGTTGACTGTTTATTTTGTCACTTTACTGATACTAAACACTGACCTTTCCGTGCCACCTTTCCTTCCTCTTTTCCCCCCATTTTTCACTAGCTTAATACACACATCTGAGTAAATAATAAAACCCAAAAAGGTAGGCAGAAATGTTGTATTAGATCATTAGCTTAATTTGAGCTGAAAGGTCTTTGTTGTAAGTTGGGGGTGGGAAGGGACCTGGGGACCTTTGCAAAGTATTTTGCTGGCAAGCTTGTTGAGATTTGATTGCCTTTGTTGTGATAATCTGAAATTAATTTGCACTTGAACCCATCTTTCTTCTGGGCTCAATTTAAACACGGTTATAATTATGCGCCCTGCATGAAATTGAGAACAGACACTGATATGACACGTCTGAATTTTTTAATTCCCCAGGTACTAAAGGCTTTTTTCCCCACTTATCTCACAAGGTAATAAAACAAAATGTTCCAGTGAAGCACATGCTTAAGAGAGAGGTATTTGCCTGAGGGGAAACAGTAATAATCAGTGTATTGCTACACATTTACTCATGTACTTTCTCAGTAGGTCAATCTCTTTCTTTTAAAGTGATGTTAAACTTCTGCTAATATTGGTTGATTTGTACCTGGTACAATATTAAAAAAAAAAAAGAAGTAGAAATGATATGTTTTATTCTATTTTAGCAGCTCCTCATTTAAAAGGCTTTTTCTCAAACATCCATTTTGATACATTTAAAAAAAAAAAAACCACTATTGAAGACTACCTCCTAACATCCACAATTGATCTTAGCAGTGCACCTTTCTTGTTCTCAGTATGAGCTGTAATATCCTTATCAGTATTCTTTTAGTTTTAACCTAGATTAGTGTTTTTGGTGAAGAATCTCATTAACTACAGTAAGCCCATCTTCTTTTGTGATTTCCTTTGGAATTGTAATGTACGAAAAGGCCGCCAAGGTCAATGCCCTGGGCACAAATTCCTCTTTAAATCATCATTCAGCTCAGAGTAACAACATTCTCCTTAGAAAAAGACATTTTTAAAGATCTGGAACAAACTACTCAGTTTCTTGGAAGTGAAAATCATAAGGAAGAGAAGCAGAAATTAAGAGCATAGGAAATAAAATATAGGAATTCATAAAATACCTATTTGTAATATACATTCATTTCTTTTTAACCAGTAGAATTCTTTTTCTCTCTCCCCCTAAATTTGTATACTGTAACTTTTTGAATGAAAAAAGGACATTTTTAGTTAAACTACCCTACATTTTAGCATAGGTTTTGAAGGTATTAATGATGCTACAGGATGTTACATTTTATAACCTTTGGTGATAGCAGTTTTGCTCTCCCAAACTTGTAGGGTGCATTCAATTGAGTTTCTTGGGGAAATGCAGTAACTAAAAATAAAGTAATTAAAAGTATCCTGCATTTATGCCAAGTAAAGCAAGGGTGTTATTTCTGCCACATTTTTTTATTAGTAGCAACATAAATAGCAAGCGCAAAATACATGCTGAATATTTCACCACTGTCATTCAAATGTGTACTGCCGTTGTACAAAAAAACAAATTAAGTGAAATAACTGAATAGCACCTCATTGTGGTTAAAAAAGAGCTTTGCCTCTGCCTTTTTAAAGGACTCCGTATCAATTTGATTTTTTTTTTAATTAACTTAATTTTAACTAATTTTAACACACTGGCTGTAACTGAAATAAAAATAGGTGGTGCAAAGTGAACATTTAGTTACTTTGCCTTATTAAAGAAAATGTTGTGACCAGGCTGGCACAACTTTAAGGTAATGAGAAAAAACTAGAAAAAGTAATATGCAGAATCACTATTTTTCTACATTGAAGTTAATATTTGTTGCCATTATATTTGTCAGAAAATTACTTTTCATTTTAAAACTAGCATATTCTTATTTTTATTTTCAAATACCAGTTTGTTGAGAGTAAAGGGGAGTGGAAGTGATGCTAGCTAATTTCAGTGGGAATTGGACCCTAAATGCAAAATATGGTGTGACAGTAGACATTAACACTACATAATTTTATTTTTTTTTGTACAGAAATATCAACATCACAAATCCATGGAGCAGATTTCCTAGATCAGGACCCTATACATAAAATCTTATTTAAAAAATTTAAATGTATCTTCTAGTGTGTTCCCTTCCTCTGTACCGTTATGTTTAGAAATAAGTTTAGAAATGGTGAAAAAGAGAATAGAAAAGCTGACTCTCCAATAAACGTCTTAGTCCACCATATATCCATTAAACAGTACAATAGTTGAAAGCAACAAAAAGTCACTACTATGGCAAAATGCATAGTTCTTCATATCTTGAAACCTAGAAATCCCACAGTACCTTCAGATCCTAAGGTAAAACTGTGTTTAGCATATGACCAGCTACAAGGCAACTAAAAGACACCAATAATAACATGGGATGACATGCTAGGAGAGTACATATGATAAGAACTGTGTGACCACACATGGTGTGGTACATTTTCACCCCTTAGTGTATGTGTTTTGCTTTCCACTGCCACATTTTCTGGTGACTTTATCTAGTCTCGTTCAATCATGCTGTGCACATCACAGTCACTTACTGACAAGCAGCCCTGGCTGAAGCATTCAAAGAAACAACCTTCCACAAACAAAGCAGGGAAGTCCTGTTTCTCTTAAGATAAAATCTGCTGATCTCATTATTGATTGTCTGCTTTCAGGGGTTTTGTTTCCTGAAAGTTTGATATGGGGCAACAGAGGTGACAAAAGATTGGCACTGCGACCTGGAAATTAAATGGTCGACTATTAGATCAACGTCAAATAGGGTGAGGCTGAAGTGTTTGGCAAAAGCATTAGATGTTGTCTTGACTTAATCTCTCTCCTTCCCCTCTCTCTCTCTCCCCTTTATCTTGAATCTGTTTTGAACCCTCCCAGGCAATTTACCATACTTGTCATTGATTTTTATCACCTAGTGTGCTCCTATGAAGAATTACTTTTTGAATGATAAATCAGCTTCCCCATTTAAACAATTGTATGCCTCACCTTACTGTGGAAAAAAGGCATTGAGAAAAAAAAATATAGCAAGAGTTAACATTAGTCACTGACCAGTGGAACCCTTGTGACTTTGAAAGGAGCATCAGATTTTCTTTTATTATAGAGGGGATAATTGTAGTAGAAATAAATGATGAACCCTCTCTTTTATTAAACTCCGTTAAGAAATGAATTGCAGTGGCAAATTACAGTCAGTGAGCAGGAGGGAGAAAAAAAAAGAGAAAATATAGTTGCTCAGTTAAGCAAACTTGTAGTTGCTATCCAGTGTTTTCTGTAACTAGATAGCCTATAACATGCTCAGACACACTATTCCCTTAAACAAGTGTTATTGTGTCTGGATATTTAAGAGGTGTTTTGAGGGAGATCACAGTGATAATAATTAATAGACTAATCTTTACTAGTAACCCTTCCTCATTCTCCATCTTTCTGGTAATTCAATTGGCCTTCACCTCACGTATATTGCAAAGTAATAGCTCTATCACATTGGTTTTATAACAATTGATAAGTATTGCATACAACATTCAAAAAATTTCTGGTTCATGATGCAGACTCACTCTTTCAATCACCTGAATGTATGAACTCTGATCCAAGAGGGGCTGGTTAACATTTAGTCAGTTCCAATGCATTTGTAGGAGTCTTCTCCAAGAAACAACTGACTGATCTAATTCTCCTTTTTTCCCTGGCTGAAGGATAGAAGAGGGAAAGAAATGGTTGAAGGCCTTACAAAACCTTGCCTCGGGAATCAAAAATTAATGTAGTGAAGAGATTGTAAGAGAAATTTTGCAGAGTCTGTAACAATTGCATAAAAGAAGACAATTTTATTTTATTAGTGGAAAGGAAAACATTTCTGAAGGTTTCCTTACCAACCTATCTCTAGGATATGCATTAGTTCTTCAAATACATTGCCACTGAACTTCCTTCTTTTTTGAAGTTACATTACTTAAAATTTATTTTAGAACTTTATTTCAGGAGCTTGTTCAAACAACCTTGTTGTATTAAATGTAGAATGCCTATGTATATTCGTCCTAAAATGTCAGCAGTACTAGTAGAACCAGTTGTTTGGAATGTTAAACTGGTGATACTGTAACAATGACAACTTCAGAGTTCTCTATATGTTATATAGGGAATGAAGCGTTTCATTTCTAGTCTATAAAATATTTTGTCACTATATTCTCTGAATGGCTCTGGCTTTCTTGTTCTAAAGCACTGAATTCTTCATTTTTCTTGTTTCCTTGACAAGAAAAGTAATACAATGCTTTTCCAAAATGAGCAATTAGTACAACGCTTCAATCCTTGGAACTAGTACATACAGGTTTGTGATTGAGTTGCCTATATATTCTTCTGTATATTCCTGCAAGTACGTGCAGAGCTTCTTGGCATTCTGAAGTTTAAAGCTTTGTATTATATAGCATGTGTCATCCTGTGGAAGAGGGGTTGAACCATGTATGGCTTTTTATATATCTGAATGCAAGGTTATCTGGAGTTTTTATTCCTTTTCTTCCAACAAGTGCAATTCTGTATCAAAAAACTGCAGGAAAAACTTATCATAATCCTGTTTAAAAGTATCCATAAACAATTGAAAGCCATTACTTTTGTAACAAAATATCAAAAACTAAACCAAAATTGCAAATTAATCCCCAAATTTCTCTAACAGTTATGTAGTTTAACTAAACTCTTCTCTTCATCTGCATTGTCTTGCATGGGGCAAAAAGTAAATCCATTTGCATAGCAAAAGAAAAATATGTCAGCCAGACTAAAAGAGAGAGTATTTTGGTTTCTCACTCAAACATGCTGCTGTTTCTTTACACTATATTAAACTTGAAAAAACTCAGATTTTGAGTTTGAGAACGTGTAAAAAAGGTTATCTCTGTCCTGCCTTTAAAGATAAAATAATGTAGGACATTTTGAGTTATCCATAGCACTGACTATACCAAATGAATAGTAATAATACGTGTGATAATGCGCTTTCAGACCCTGACCCTTTTATGGACAGGTAAAGGTGCAATTTCTTTGACCTTCAAATCCTGTGCTTCATTATCAGCTAAGCATGATCAGAATTGTACAGATTCTTTTTTCTGTTTTCTAATAAATTGTTCTGTCAATCCATGTAATGAAACTGGATAGTTAGAGTATAGAATATTTAAGGTGTGTTTGGGAAGAGTAAATATTATCATCCAGACAAAAAGCTAGGGAGTAACTATAAGTGATTTCATGCCTGCAAATCTGTTAGGGTATTACCCCTAAGGAGCGGAGGAGCAGAAAGCAGCTGGGGATAGGTTGAGGATAGAGACTTTTTGACTCCACTTAGCTGAAACTAGAACACAAAGTCTGATTACAGTTGTTGCATTTCACCTGCTCTGAACTAACTTTTTTTGTAGTGGGCTCTTCAGCTGATGACTGCAGAAATGCTGTGGTGACTGTACTGTCCCAGAAATGGCTTCAGAGACCACAGAATTTCCCTGTAGGAGGAAGGTGGCTTGTCAAACCTTTAAATTGACCCACTGGTAAATTCCCTGTTAAGGATGCGCTTTTTTTTTTTTGTCTATATTTTTTATGGAAACTACTGAAGTCAATAAATATGAGTAATTTCCTGTCTTAGTTCGAGGGAGAACTAAGATATCTATGTTAGCCAAGAAATAATCCCTCTCCTTTAAATTTAGAGAACAGAACTTTAATTAGGAAAAATATATGTAAAGGAAAAGATAACAGTTCTTAACCACAACACACACACATATATATATACACACACACAACAACAGTCTGCAACAAACCCCTCCACCCCCAAATGACAAGGCAAAACAGTCTAAAAGGTCCTCTTGGCTACTCCCCAAAAAGGGAAANGGCCCATTAGCAGCCACACCCCCTCAGGCTGGGTGTGGAGGTGCTAATGACTTCCTGGGCAGCTGCTGCAAATGGTCCATTGTTCTTGGGAAATGAATAGAGGGGGTAGAATACATAGCTTTGATCACCTCCACACAGTGATAACTGGTCCCTCCTGCCGAACTAGGACATTTCCTTACTTGCCAGTATTATGAAGTTCAAATTCTGCTTTTGACCCGTTATTCACACCAAGGCTGACAGAAATCCCAAAAGCACCCAAATGAAGGTAATTTTTTTACAAATAATAGCTTAGCTGTAAAAATTTAGGAAATTATTCCTTCTTTTTGACTTGCATATATGCTCCCACATTTCATATATGCTTTAAGGGTATATTGAAGCTTCTGTATACTTTTTCTGGCTGGGAGTAGGACTTAGGAAATTTCCAGATCTCATCTCAAGTTGAGATGCAATTGAGATTGAATCTCAAATTGCCTACCTATCAAGCTTTGGGTGGATTTACCTATGGAAGCTGAATTCTCCTTCAGCCTGAGAAAGTTGTGGGCTGATTTTCACAGTCTTGTGATTCTGATGTTTTCCAGTAAAATCAATAGTAATGACCGAGTACTCTTGGTAAGTTGTTCTGGTGCTGAGAAATTAAAAAACTGGCAGGTCAGAACCTATCTTCAGGACCTTGTTTTCAAGCATATTTGCTTTAGTATATGTCTTTTAGAATTTTAAAATATAAATAAATAGTCCACATGTGTAAAATAGGTTTGTGTTTACATGTATCTCACATATTCTAAAACATGCAGGGAGATGACACTGCCTTAATTACATTAGGAAACATTGGACCCTGAGCAGACCAAATGATTTCTGTGGGAGTTGTTATTCTGTGATGTACTGTTCAACATTTATCATTATATCTTTTTTTTATTTTAAATTTTCCACAACAGCACTGTTACCAGTGAATGTGATGAATTGGTACAAAGTTGGATATTCTGTTTTAAGGAGAAAGAGTTGTATTTTTTGTTATTTTGTTTGTTTAAAATAAATCATGATGTGTTCCTGTGGGAACATTTCTGACCACAAACACCTCAACTTGTTGAGAGAGCAAACTTGAATATTTTGCACAGCATTAATAAAGGTTTGTCTAGGCAGATCCATCAGCTTTGCTCACTAGAATTGCCCTCTTCATTGGCTATACCATCCTTCTGGCCATGGAGGTACTTGCCCTGTCTGCCCTGACTCCCTGGCCTGTGCTGCACCCAGACATGGGCAACAAAGAACTGACTGTTTTGCAAAAAGAACTGAATTAAGTATTAATTTTTAATTTATGGAGGACAAATGCCTTTGTACAGGAAGCCATGTCTATTGCAGACAAACTCACTTGATGTATCAATACCTATTTTTAGTAGATTGGTTTGGCTCATTGTGGATGACAATACCAGAATAGCAAAGAAAATATATTCAGGAAGTATTCTTCTGAGGATAACATTGTTACACATAGTGACTTGCATGAAAAGACAGGAAAATATTTTCTGAAAATTTACTGCATTCACGTGCTTTTACAGGGGATAAAGAAATAAATATGGTATTTTTGGCCAGCAGGGGAGAGACCAATGGAGGACAAACTTAGAGTTATATTTCAAATGTGTTTTCTTATATAATGAATATGTGTCAAAAAGGAACATTCTATACTTTTTTAAATGGTGTTACATTTTATCCATCTTGGCTCTCACTAGAAGGAAGTAATGTGTAAAGACTTCATAAAAGGTGAGAAAAATCCCAGTATCACCAATAAGCATGTTTTTAAAAGGATAGTTATTTACTACCAAAAACATTCCCCATTTGAGTGGAACTTTATAACTTTGCTCAGAACTCTTGTGTTTTTATGAACAGTGATTTAATATATTGTCATGTTGTTTAGAACAGTGTAAGAGCATTTCATATCAGATCTTATTTTGCTGTTGGACTAATTAATTTCAGATCATGTGTATTTCAGATCATACTGTAGCACCAGAAGAAAATATTGGTGAAAAAAGGCAGTGCTGAACCAGCTGCTGCTTCTACAGGGGTAAAAGACAGAAGCTTTTGACCCCTCAGCCAAAGGTAAGCATAGCATTAACTTTATACCTGCTAAAATCTGTCAACTGGTTTTGGTGGATGTGCAGTATCCTGCCATCAGGTCACTACTGTTCTAAAGACCTAGTAAAATAAGAAGATAAAGGAATGGTTGTGTGAAGAAGAAAGTCATCAAACAACAAAAAATGTGTGATTTGATCCATTGAGGAAAGAAGGGCAAATATAGACAAACTTTGGCTTTGAAGGTTGTCACTGACCTCAACAGAACCAATCTAGAGTAAACCATGCACACAATAAGCAGATGAGTTGAAAAGCACTAATAGTGTGGAAATTCCACAGTACTGGGCATAGGAATTGTTTAGACGTGCACACTGACTCTGTATATTTGCTTTGCACTGGCTCCTATTGTGCTGCTTCATGCATACATTGTACGGGGCCAGAAGGGAACAGAGAAGACAAACTACTCCTGATGTCAATTGTCCTTCTCCTGGCAACTTCTTGGAATCACTGAAAGATGCAGTGGTTCTTCATCTGACATTCCACTCCCCCTCTGCCTTGTGTATATTTGTACTGTGCTTTCCCCAGTGACAAAATATTGAATAGCTCCAAACACACATTTCCTTGTGTTTTCTGACTATGGATTTTTGGCTTCCAACAGTACATGGCAATTTCAGCCAAGAAGGAAAATAATATCCTTTAGATGTGATGTTCTACTAGTAAAGAGTCAATTTCCTTTATCCAGCTGCAAATTGTTTTGGACTGTGAATTATGCAGATTGTGCAATAAAGGCACATAACACTCATGTCACATGTCCCTAGAAAATAGATCTGTTTTATAGGGATATAACTCAGTTTGAATGTGGTCCTTGGTATTCTTCACTGGTCTCTACCAATTCATTAGTATTTAAATTTATGTTAATTTCATCAAGGTGTGAAAAGATCTTCTTTTGCATATACATGAACTAACTGTGTTACTATTCAACTAGCTATTTTCCCTTTTCTTAACCCAGGAGAAGCCTGTTGTATTAACAGAAAGAGAAAATGGGAGATTATAAAAGCACATTTTTGAAGACTCAGGAAATGTAACCATTGAATCTGTTTTTAAAGAAGCTATCCAGTATTCTCCTTCCTGGCCTGAGTGAAAATTTTGGATGGCATCTTCATGGCACATGACCCTTCCAGAACATATATATATATATAAGTACAGAGAATTATCAGCACTATAAGTTTACCATCCTGAGACATTTCAGTGTTGCATCTTAACTATGAAGTTTCTTTAGAATAGTGCTGGTGGAATGTATAAATGTTTTTTACATTTCAGAGTTGAATGCATAGTGCATGCTAAAGTTTTAAATGTCCACATTTCATTCAGAATTGACCACGCGAATAAAAAATTTTGAGGAAGTAGGTCACATCTTTGGCTGTAAAACAGCTATAATTTTCTGTTAAAACTATTCTTAATTAAAAAACAAAACAAACAAAAAACCCCAAACAAACAAACAAAAAACAACCAAAACAGAAAAAACTTAGAACATGTTTTTAAGAAGATCTACCTTTTGTTACTCCCTTTGAATGTTATCTACTATGTAAGTTCATTTCTGCAATAAAGTGCTATTTCTGGTGGGCCAAAATAGTTAATCATACTTCTATATGGAGTTTGTATTTATGAACTATATCCTTTTGTTGACTGAATGAAGACAAAAGCACATTTCCAAAGACCTTTTAAGTGACTCAACAAAGCACATAATGCAGGCCTTGTCTTACATGTCTGTGATGATACAGTTTAATAGTGTTATAAGGCTATGATGGTGTGTAGTTGTCATGATGGTAGATTGTGCTGGTCTGTATAGATTTACTGTCATTCTTTAGGCTTTTCATACATGACAGAGTTTGTCTGAAGCACAGCAGGGACATGAAGCTTGCAGGGGTTAAGTGTTACTTGCCTCCTGGCTCGCTACATAGTCCTCTCTGCACACATACAGAGATGAGGTGCAGGGTACATCCGTCACTGGGCTGATGACATGATGGATTACTCATGTCATTGTCAGTACAGTCAAAAATCACTCTGTTGCCGATAAGGTAGCCTCTTTCCTTTACTCTGGTTGAGTGAAGCTATTTTCCCCTCTGGTTTTAAAACTGTAGCTCTCACAAACATTCCTTAAATCAAAGATGGAGAAGACTATTTTTTAATTGTACAGAGTAGTTTTGGGCCATATGTGACAAGTTCCCTTGAGAATTATTTTCAAAATGGACCAAATGTTTTACATACTTGATTTCTTCTGATCCTGAAAAAAAATACTTTAAGATGGACAATGAATGCTTTTCTGAACTCATTCTTCCTCATAATTTATCAGAGAGTTTGAATTGTTAGCATTGCTTCCCAATTCTTCTTCTCTTGTGAGAAAAGAAACAGATACCTTTGTAGCAGAACTGGAAGAAAATAAAGCACTGGAAAATGGCAGAGCTTTGGAAATGTTTGGATGGGAGCTTTGCAAAAGCTGTGCAGTGCAAAAAGAAAATTCAACAGGGACCGCAATGCTGCTTGGTTCTGAGTCAGTCACAAACTCTTCTGCATATAGTGCTTGATGCTGGAGCCTTTCCCCCATGGCACTGGTTATATGAAACCTGACGGGGGTGACCTGAGGTAGAGGCAGTAAGTACAGCTTGGACAGGAGTTCTGCCATCTAGTCTGGAGACGAGGAGTGCTGAGTACAACATCTATTTTTCTGGAAAATTGCTGTCTCCAAGAATTCCATGTGAGTTCATAGTTATTTCCAAAGCCCTCCCTAAAACAAAGTTTTGCTCCATAATGCCTTTCCCACCCTATCCCCACAAGCCTAAAAGGTGGGATTAAGACTTGAGTTCACTCTTTGCTTAAATTGTGTAACAGATCCACAAACAGGCAAGTATGTTTGGCAGACAAATGTGAAAGAGCCTTGCTGGACTTTTGATACCACATGAGCATCACTTCCATCCCATAATGAGTATTTTAAGGCTTTCATGGCACACAGTTGTGCTGTTCAATTCATAATAGCATGGTGACAACTCAGTCTAACTTTCTTATATTCTCATACTGAAATCAAAAGTTCCATTGGAGAAATTGTGCTTGGAGGAGGAAATCGTAGTCACTGTCTGGTTACTTGGTATAGAAGGGAGTTGGAGTGAGGCATATACAGGTGTACATCTAACTGCAAGAACATTTTTTGTTATTCAAGCCTTTTTGCAGTCTGTGATCTTAACCTGTAATATATAGCATGGTTTCCAATCCATTGTATTTTCCATTTTATTTATCTTTTCATTCCAGTATAAGTGCCTCTACATGCACACACAGATCATAAACATAGTGTGTTGTCTGTATACATTGTCTTTGCAAATAATCATAGAAGGCACAAAAAATTACTAAATTATTTCTCCTTTAACCCCAGAAATTTTTCAAAAACACATGATCACATTCACCTACTAATAGGAAAATCTATCTACAGAAGCTACATGGCAGCTGACTTAAAGGAAAACAAAACAACCGAAAGCTTGTGCATGCATATCAAGAGCACAAAAGATACACACTCTCCCATACTTACACACCCACGTATTCTGATTCATCTAAATAGCTTTGTTTTGAAGTTTTAATCAGATTTAAATGGAAAGTTATTGAAGAGAACTGTGTGGTCTGAATTTTAATCCCTGAACCCACCGGCTTCTTTTTCATTTCATGTGGTGTGGCCTTGAATTGCAGAATGTTTTAAACATACATAATGAGCTCAATGTCAAACTGTTGAGCCTTTTGTCTTTAACAATAAGCACTTAGCTCAACTAAGTGAATAGAAATTGCTTTAGTGAATTACAAAAGCCAAGGTTTTACAGTGCACTAACACTGACATTAATTAATGTAGACGTCATCATATTTTTACAAAGATATGGGATTAAAATCAAACGTTAAAAAAAAGTAACATACATCAGTAAATAACTCATGTTTCAACAGTCAAAGATCCTGCATAAAAGTATTTCTTCCACCATGAGTGGTACCTTTTTTTTTTTTTTCCTGACTCGTTTGCATTTATACAGGCTACATTTATGGTATAGGTTGAATAGCAAGAATCAGAAAGAGATGATGTAAATGATATGTGAATTTTTCTCACTTGGAAAGGGGTTAGATCTCCAATTCAAAACAAACACTTTCTCCTGTCGTATTTCCTAAAGGGTGTTTTCAATAGGATAACTTTTCTAATGTTAGAAAATAAACTTATTTCCTTTCCCCAAAATCAGGAGTATTCAGAAATTTACAGTAAATGGCAATTCATCCTTTAGAAATTCCTTCAACCTAGTCTAGAGTTGCTGCCAGAGATCTGAATGCTTTTGCCTAAATCTCTGTAATCCAATAAGCTTTTGTGTTTAGCAGCTTGTTTTGAAACTTGTATGGCACCCCAGCCTGGGTCTTGCTATGTTCGTTTGCAGGCAGGTGAGTGCCCGAGGGCCTGATTATTATTCAAGCCAGGAGGCCTTCACAGCCCCAACCAGAATGTAATTTGTAATTAACTGTCATTTACTTCTGTCTGCACTGACTTGTTGTTCAAAAGACAATGTATTTGAGTTGGTCACTAGCTTCTCTTTGTTGTGGATATGATGTCTTTCAGATCTAGTTGTATTCATAATGTTTAGAAAACCAAGTATTTGCACTCCTGAAACCAAAGCAGCAAAGGGATTTCACTGACTTTTCCTAAATTAATTAGGTATATGCAATTATGAATACTTAGGTATGTAAAATTAAGTATTTGATGCTTTGGGATGAGTTTCTGGGCAGAATACTTAAGTTCGTGTGAGACATATTTAATTGAACTTCATTAGGGATAAGTGCATTCATGATTTGAACTTATTACAGTTGAGATCTGTAAAATGAAAGTACATATTTAAGTTGTGGGAATTTTCTTAACACATTTTAAACATCACAACTGTATTTTGTCACTGAAGCGGAACCACTAATGTATTCTGTGAATGTACCCATAACATGAATTTGTAATTGTCCCCATGGTAATCTTTTGTTAGCTGAAATAAACAAAAGAAGAACATAATACTCACATTTATTTCTTTAAGGATTGTGCTTCGAATTATTATTGACATAATTTTAATTCACAAACAATAAAAAGAAATTAACTCTTTTTCTGTTTAAACTCTTTTTCATGCACTTGGGCAACAATAAGTATCCACACATAAAGGCACTTTAAAAATAGGTTAAACTTATCTGATTCTGACCTTTAGCTCAGCATTAAAGAGGCTATTTGCTATTTTGCCAGGGCAGTCAGCCTGTTTCCTCTCTTTTATCGTTGCTGCTATTGCTGTTGCTGCTGTTGCCTCTTCCACCTTCACAGGTGCCATTGCTGCACATCTTTTGTGGCAGCTGGAGTGAGAGACTCTCCGGACAGAGGAACCAGGAGACCCTCACAGCTGGTCCCCAGCCCCTGCCTTCGACTCCTCTGCAGAAAAGGAGCACCTCCCTCTGGTTCCACCAGCTCTTGGCCTGCTTCACATTTCCCAGCACTATCATGTCAGATTGCATATTCTGGGCAGCATATACCGGTCAAGGGGATGCATAAAGAGGCTCAATGGCATTCTTTTGTCCTACTTAGAAAAGGGGTGGGGGGAATGGGTGGGTGGCTGGTGATGTAGAGAGAAGAAAGAGAAGAAAGAGCAATGTCTATAGGAACAGCTTTCCCCCCGTGATGATTTGCATAAAGTTGGATTATGCAGTCCTTCAAGCCCCGAAAGGCTGATTACTTGCACTGGGCCTTATTAATTATTTCCTTCTTCATTTGAAACAATTACGGGGAGAAAATAAACACTGTGTCACTATGTCTTTAAGATCAGGAGCAATAAAAGCATAAGATCCCAAAGAAAGCCCGCTTTTTGTGGAGTGTTTTCTGTTCTTGCCAGCCACGCCGGGGATAGCAATTCCCATGTGTTATCAAAAGAGACAAGAAGCAGCAGGCTTTAGCACCTAGCTGAGCGGGATTGCTACATGCCACTCTAAGTGCGATTAAGCTTCCTTTAGTGCACCAGTGACATCAGTGATGGCTCAAAGCTGCAGCTACTCAAGAGTATTAGAATGCATTTCATGCTTGGCTTACTCAAAACTGCAGAGCTAAAATTTACACCTTATTTGATGTTCTTCTCCCTGCTGTTAATTGGTAAAGGGATCTCTGACCCTTTTGATCTCTGCTACAATCCTCTAAATGCCCAGGTCTGCTAAACTGTTCAGCAGGAGATGCTCAGCAGTTGCCCAGTAATGTGAAGTCTTTTTTTGGCTTTCGTGCCTTTGGTTTACATCCAAGTTGCACAGAAATAAGAGATGACAGTTGTTATAGATATGCTGGTTTAATTACTTGTCAGCTTAGAGCTGATATCTCAGCTAGCCAACGTGGAAGCTTAACTTTCTTCTAGTAGCTTAAAGCATGACCAACTGCTAGTGCTTTTGTATTTAGCCATAAAACTCTGGATACATTTAAGATAAAAAGTAAAATAGAGGAGCAGCCTTTTTGATTTACTTGCAAAAGTGGTCAGCTTTTGGTGCACTTGATTTCATGTAGATCTTAAGTAATGTAAAATTTGGTTGTATTGACATATGGGTGGATATTGGGATTGTTTTAATTCTGACTTATAACTGCATGCGGAATGCTGAATACACTTCTCCCCTGCTACCTTTGAAATGGGAGATTTAAAATCTTTATAGGAATGGAGGAGAGGTTTATTGTGTTGACTCTATTACAAATATTACTATAAAAACTTTTATCAGCTTTCTTTGAAGAGGCATCCCTTCAAAAGGAGCCTGGTGCATATAATTTTAATGTGTACCGACTATAAGAGATTAGCATACACACACACCTCTGCATATGGCTGAATTAATTGCACAGAATACTGTGAATTTTAATGGAGGTGAGGTATCCATTAAGCACCTTTGAAGAATTTGCTTAGTAAAGAACAAATGAGGAATGCCCTAATAATTGTTGCCTATAGGTGAAGGCTGACTAAAACGTGACCCGACAGTCGAGACACCATAGTCTCCCCCTCCAAACCTTGTCAGAGGTTTTTAGTGTTTATCCCAGGCTTTGTTATCCACTAAGATACATAGTTTCCATTGAAGTGAAACAGATTATTGGTTACTATAGTTTCCCTATTGCTCAATTCAGTATTGTGAAAAGCCAGGCACAATAGGTTTAAAAGTCCAGTTAGGACAAATAAATCCACGTTGAGAAGAATGGGAGAGAAGATACCTGTTCTTCTGTCTTTGATGTATTCTTTATTTTGTAGGATAGAAGGGGAATTAGTGGAGGGTTAATTGTTCAGTGCTTAGAGCTCTGTCTTTCCAGTTTACTGCAGAGTGAAATATAGTGCTATAAAGACAAAGTGAATATTGTTTGACTTCTTCCCCTCCCCCCTTCTTTCCAGTTTTCAAAATGTGCAAGATACTATAGCTATGTTGTGGAGACAGGAATACAGATTTCTGTACTTAATCTCTGGCATTATAATTTCCCTGCACCCAGTCACATCCATATAGTGTTTCCATGCCAAAATGATAAAAGGCATTCTCTTAGATCCTGAGAAAATTACCCCACCCAGAATTTTGAGGTTTAGCTACAGAAAATTTATATTAAGGAAATTGAAAATGTCAGCTTTCACCAGGATACATCAAGGACCAACCATCTGAACACGCTGGCAAAATTAATATATTCTAGAAGGCCAACACACAAATGTTAAGAGGGACTTGATGATACTGTGCAGATTAAAGCAGTGGCTTTCGTGCCTCTGGAAGCTATGTTTGCATTCAGCCCAGTATGACTAGGAAAAAAGTTAATTTGATTTGATAACTGAAAAGGTCACACATTTTGCTCAGTGCCTTGCATGCTTTTTTCCTTAACTAGATTCTCCATTTCAGTCAGAGCTCACTTCTAAGGATTTCTTCATTGCTATAGCCCTTGTTGAATCCCTTCAAGAAACAAGTTGTGGACAGCATTCTACATGCATAATACAACAGCAAAATGGAAACCCGCTGAAGTCAAACTGTGTTTTAAGCTTATTTGACTACCTTTATCTTATATTTTTCATTCTTCAGTGCGAGTTCATGGAGAAAAAGGATAGAGTGGAAGAGAGTTAATCAAGCTCATTCTGCAAAACACAGCACAGGTAAACTACAGAAAAGCTTAAATATTGGCAATCTCTACTAAAAAATGCAACTGTGCTCTCTGAAGGTGTTATTTGACATTGCTGAAGGTTTCATCTTGATTACTTTCAATAAAATCCAAAGTAAGGATGACTGTCTTGGCTCACTAAGCAACAAGGTTTTATCACTAATTACAATCCTTTATTACCAGTAGTTTAATAGGTTTATGATAGTTCATAAAACAATTCAGCATGGGAGTACATAAAAGGAATAGGTTATACAGCTGTGACATCTTAATATCTATTCATTGTAATAATTTTATGATCTTTAATGGTAGTATTTTTTAAATAAGTTTGTATGCTTTTACATGGAATAGATAGCCACCAAAAATGGGAGGTGAGGGAAAACCACATAAATATAGAGTAAAATACTTAATGAGGCATTTTGAAAACTTCTAATGTCAAAAACATGTAGACTGTATCACGCATGTGGAGTCTCATTATGGGTAATTATAATAAAATTATAAGTGCTATAATAATTCTAACCTTGAAGGCACAATAAAGGATAGTTATATTTGCCTTCCTAGCCCACACATCTGAGACGTTTTCCTCATTAATTATATTTCATGTAAGTATAATTATGTAGTGTAAGATGAAAATTCAAAAGTCTTTGCTAAATCACTGCTAATGGTAGCCTATTCTTCAGAGCTTTAATATAACTAATTATATCTAAAGTTATAGGCTGAAATAAGAAATGGAAACAAAGTAAAATTTACGCTGCATGGGATTTTTTTCCCTACTGATTGTTTTAATCTGTAATGTAATTAATGAATGGAAAGTAAGTTAGAGAAAATGGATTATTGTTTGAAACTATAGTAAAAGTCAAACCTAATTCCTCCATTATAAGTTATTTTGACTTTGTCTTCACTGGAATCATGTTGGTCTAAAACTCTACATTTTCTGTGACACAGAACATTATGTTACATGCTTATAGACAGTTTTGGAGGGGGGGTGACTACACAAAATATTCTGATAGTTTCTGTACTGCATAAAATATTTGACTATGATTTAAATACCAAATCACATTACACATTATAGCAGGAAAATAGTGTTTTGAAATGTTGTAATACTTAATTTACTAAGATTTGGCTTGTCATATTTGTTCACAAGTCTGTACTTTTCTCCATCAACTAATTGCTACCTTAGCAGCTTTGTTGGTAAATCAGGTATTTTGATTTGAAAACAAATGTATACTTAACACCTCAAAACTGAGTAATTCAATACAAAGATACATCTTTTCTTCATTATGAGTATTATTTAAACTATTTAAAGCAGCAAATATATTTTCACAGAAATAAAGGTGAAAAAAAACCTACCTCAGAATATAATGGAAATATTTAAATAATTTAGGGTATCTGTTGACTTTAAAATTAATGCTAAATATTCAGAGTTTGGGGTTTTTTTCCCCTAAAGTTCAACCACATAATAGCTGGAGGGATGCAATCTGAAGCTCTTTCCAATGGCAAAAAGATGATTTATAAACTTTTGTGAGATGGTTTTGAGGAGGGAGAAATATGCAGGGATTCAACAGGTCTCCCCAAAATTGAAGCTATCCATTTACTTTCTTTCCTTTACTTACCAGAGTTTATTATGTGTTCATACAAAATATATATAGCTATAGAGTGTATGTGAGAATTTAACACACCTAATATAATTTATTTTACCTGTGCATACAGAACCACATATTTTATTATGATATATTCCTACATTAACTCTATCAGGATTTCAGACCTTATCAGGATCAATGATGCTGAGATTGAGACATTCTAAAACAGTGTAGTAAATCATCTTCTAATTATCACTTGCTGCTGGGTGTCTCATATACCTGCAGGTCTAATTCAAAGCAAATATTTAGGTGCATTTCACAGGTTTACACACTTTTGATTTTCTAGGCAGTAGGACTTCTTCAAAAAGCAATGTTTTGAAGTACTTTACATTAGAAGAGGAATACCTCAGGCCTGGTAAATTTCTTCTTTTCAGAGGGAGGAGAGTGGGATGTAGGAAGAAAACAAAAAGAGTAAAATCCATAGAATGGACTATGTTTTGTAATCCACATACATGCTACAATCATCCATACCTGTGTCACATTAGAGCACCAAGTTTCAGCTGAAGTTATAACCTGAAAAACAGCAAAAGCAAGACTAACAGGGGGCAGGTAGTCAGCTTCTTAAGTATAGTTTTGAACCAAGGCACCATAAACCTTTTTCCTCTTGATTGCAAAAAATTACTTCATTTTTTTTAGATGAAAATTATACCTGGTTCTTTAAATGGACAAGGAAAATGACAATTTTCTGTAAAAAAATGCCTTTATTTTTATGCTGTCTTGATCAAATTTCAATTCATAGAGCAGTTAGAAACCTCAGGTTCTCTGGATTTTTTTAAATGGAAAGCAGAGGGAAACCTGCCATTGCAGAAAATTCTCCCTGTGGTTCTTATCCAGAGAAACACTGCTGCAGGACTAGCCAGTTTAGGCGGGATTTGCAAGAAGAGGATTTGAGGAATTGTACTGAGGCACAGAGCTGGTGTGGTAGTGTTTGGATTTATGTTGAGGCTTTCTTGTGGGATTAGTTATTAGTTGCAGCTGATACAATGTTTATAATTTAACTACACAGTATTTGAAACACTAGGCACTTTTTTTTTTTCAATATGGTTTATATACTAAGGGAATAATGTTGTTAGTTATGCACCCAGGTCCCTGTTACACATTTAAATAGGAAGATCTTATGCTATCAGTCTCTCTTTGCACAGAATGCAATTATTAAATTGTGGTTATTCTGTTTCTGATAAAATGAATAATTCCCCCAAGCAAATAGTCAGTAATAAATGAAATGGCTTTAATAACTTTAATGTTATAGTAACAATTTATTTTCTTTTCTTATGTTCTCATTACCAAGGGTCTTTATACAAAGACAAGTTAGGGGATATTGCTAATAGGGCATGTTGCTAATAAAATCCTTTTCACTCTTTTCTCTTAATTCACATCCCACTTTGGGCAATATTTTGACAGAGGTTTTGTATGAACAGAGTATCACAATATGGTACTTTATTTTCATTTTTGGGTCCCATTTTTATTTGCTTTTGGCTACTTTGCACATCCTCTAGGATAATAGATAAAGCTGCAGGAGGACTCAGGTGTGATAGTGTTGTTAAGTGTTTTTAAGTGTTCCCATAACTTAGATGCAGTGAACAATGTTAAGCATGTACAAATTAATCAAAGCAGTACCTAACTTTTCAGTTCCTGGCCCTGCAACAACAGTTAAAACCCAACGTTCCTAATATTTTTCTAAAGGGCACGGGCTGATCAGCAAGTAATCCCAAACACCTGCATGTGGTGTGAGGCACCAGCTGAAGCAGCTGATAAGGAACATAATGTGATGCTCAAGCCTGATATCTCAAACTGTTCTTCTCTAGAGGTTATCTGAAGGGAAGACTGTAGAATGGCACTGTCCTTAAGAGATCTATGTTTTGGAAGCCCCTCTTGAGCATTGGTGAACTCATATAGTCTTCCACTGAGATGGACAAGGCTACCTTTTTCTAAAATGTCATTGTCAAGATAGGACTGCTGTTAATATATTTATTACATTCATTGATAATAAAAAACAAGTGTGCTGAGCTTAATTTTGCTTGAAAGGAATCACCTAGTTTTAATGTAACTGGAATGAATTTTCACCTGTGAGGCATATGCTGTCAGAGCTCTTTCATGTCAAAAAGTCTTTTGAGACACATGAAGAAATCACTCTTCACTCAAAGAGGAACTAATACAATAAGAATATTTAAGTCCAGTCACTTAATGGTGTTAGCTAACAATTACTTCAGTGGTCTGCCTCTGCTTACAAAGCGTTTTTTTGTGGAGCAGCTTTGGATTTCCTCCATTTCTTCCACAGGCATTAGTGTAAATAGCTTTCTTGATCAACAACAGATGTATTTTTGTTGTTTTGTTTGTTGTTTTGTTTTGTTTTTCTTTTCATTAGTCAGGTTGTCTAGACTATCTTGTCCCTTAGTGTTGTATTACCACACTCTTATAGGCGACAGGCTTAGGAAAATTGCCTACCTAGATTCAACTGTGTTGCTATAGAGTATCCATTAACTGTTTCCTGCAAATCTAGTTTCTTTATCATGCACTGATATAAACAGAACTAGATCTGAGGCCCATGCCTTTCCAAGAAATAATGTGCACATTTAAGAAAATGCTAATGGAGTAAAATTAGAGAAGTACAAGTCTTAGCATAAAAAGTGCAGCAGGACACAACTTCTATCTTTCAGTATTAGGATTAATATTTTACTTACCTCAAAGTCTTTCTTCATTATGATATTCATTATCTGGTGAAAATTTGCTCATCTAATTCAGTTTTTCTGCCTTTGATTAACTTAAATAATTTCATGTATGCTTTTGTATATTTTTTTATTTTGATGCCTAACTTATTTTCAACATACCTACTCTTTACTGCAGACAGCTCCCAGCATTTTAGTAGTTTAACTAAATTGCTTCATATGGTCAAACGGTTTTCTCACCTACTTTCCTCTTAAGTATAGAAAATGCCACCTGAAACATTACTTTATGTCCTCATCATGTGTAACAAAATTTCCCCATTTTAGGTTGCATAACAATAATTGCTGAAAGACAAAAATCTTTCTCTACTTCCTAGAAGTAATTCACCTAAAATTTCTACTAAAATTTTCCTCAAGTAAAGGTAAAGTCTCAGTACAACTTTTGAATAAATCTAGTTTGGATTCTAGTTAAAATTCAAATGTGGTTTCCTGTTAGGACCTGATAAGTCTGACTTGATATTTAGAATTGAAAGGAATTTTAAATATGAAAAAGAACTTGTAATAATCAACCTTCTTGAATATGATTCTACAGAGTGAAATGATTATATCTGAATTAGGATTCAAGTAGTATAACTAAATTTTAAAATCTGGTTTTTATAGATTTTTGAAGCTTGCCTGGTTCAGGTTTTATATGGATGCCAACTATTTGTACTTAATTAAAATTTTCTCATGAAACAATTTTTAAAACTCTAGATTCAATATTGAACATAAAATACATATGTGAAGTTTTCCTTGTTTCCTTGACTTACACAAGTTTCCATGGGTGGCATCTTGTTTTCATCAGCCAAACACCTTGTACCAGCTTGCAGTCATCTCTCTTGCCTACTGTACACCAATCCCAGGCACTAGTGTAGTCATCTCCTGTGACTCAAATTACAAGTTAGTGCCCATACACTGTTAGGCTTAGGTGTCACATGAGAGAGGAACTTCAGCCCAAGAGCTCCAATTTAATCTGGTTTTCTGTGTACACTGATACATTGAAAGATCATTACATTCATAAGTAATTTCTCCTGTTAGTAGCCCTAGGAACCACTCCAAGCAAAGAACATTTCAGTTTGGTTCATCTGTTATTCCTTTCAAATCCTCTGTGTTTCTTTTGCTATACTACCAGAAACCTCCTTAGGAGACCAAAGAGAGGAGACACTTGGGAGACTGGTCTGTGGGACAGGAACACTGAGGGAAGAGTAGAAAGTTTGGCAACCTTGAAATCATCTCCATTCACAGAGCTTCGGACCTTCTAGACATTGAATACAACTACTCTGCCCTCCTTAATGCATTCTCACAAGCTAGACAACATTCTTTATTAGCACTGAGAGACTTTAAATTTGACATCAACAGTAACTAGCACAACAACACCGGTTCCCAGCCTCGTTTGATTCATACCCAGATTAATATCTCTTGGGCAGGATCTGAGCCAAAAGCCTCAGCATGCCATTCAGCCGGGTCTCGAGGGTTTCATACATGCTCAGATTATTCATGCCTTTAATCCTATTGCACATTAAACAGCATGAATAGGACAACATCTTGGTCAGCTGAAATCCTAAAACAATATTTAGATCAGACTAACTGGTACTAAGCATCTTGTACTTAGCTGCTCCCCCAAACACAGCATTTTTTTCTGACAAGTTTTTCCTTGCCCACTGGGTCAGGGATCAAAAAGACTAAAACTTACAAATGATCCCCTGCTGACTTCCAAATCCCAAACACAAAATCTGTGCACAAAATCCTTTGGAAGAGTAGAAGTAGTCACCGAGGTGTACCTGTCAATCAAAATTTTCTCACTATTATCTTTTATTCCCCTCATCTGTTTGGATTTACACACTACTGTCACTCAAACTCTATTTGAGTTGACTGAAATAGCATTTTGCACCCTCATATCTGAGTACTGTGCAATCAGTGCTCCAGAAACTCTAGTACAAAATATCAATTGCATGCTGCAAAAAATACTTATCTTTCCTTCTCACAGAGGACTATTTTGATTTTTAGGGACAATTGTGGTACTTCAGAACAATATAAGTTATTGCCATAAGTTATTGCATAAAAGTACCTCAAAGGAATTTGATAGTTTAGCTGTTCAGCAGAAGCAGGATGGAAGTTATTGTCATGGAACACAATGATATGTGCTTGGGTCTAGACAACAAGAAGTGTGGGGACTGTTGTCTTATCGACTGGAAATTAATGAAATGGAGGAAAACTTGTGTGTATGCAACTATGCATAACTACTGTGATGCAATTGTGAAAAAGAACGGCAAGTTCCAGGATACTTTAGACCAGGTTATTTTATCATAGACCGGGATTACTAGTACCATCAAGGAAGACAATCGTAAGACTTCTTTGGGAACATTATATGCAGGACTAGTTATCTGTATTCAGAAAATACAGAGCTAAATGCAAGAAAGATTTATTAGAAATGTGCAGTAGCTATTTTGTGATAATAAATTAAAAATATCTAATTTCTTTAGAGTTAATAAAAGAAGGTTTAGAAGGAATGTAATAACTCAGAAATACCATCAAGGCTAAATATTCAAGAGGAAGAAGAGCTTTTATATCAAGGGATTAAATCAACATAATAGAAATTATAATAAATTGGTCGCAAATACATTTATTTTGCTAACCAGGTGATATATAACCATCCAAGAAATTAATTTCTAGTTCCCAAATAGGGCAGTAGGAACTCAATGTAAGCTGGTGCTAAGAAGGAGAGATTTTAAAACTTGTAATGAGAATTCTGGGGAAAAAAAAGAGGCTAGGCTTGTGATAGAAATTATTAGGTATCCAATGGGTCAAGGGACTTGAAATGAGTGCTACTTACACTGCATATAGACAGCATTAATCTTGTGCTTTGCATCTCTGGTAGTTACCTCTGGAAGCAAGGAGGGAATATTTTCATATCTTGGTAAACACATATTTTACAGGAAGGAAAGTTCCCTTTCCTGTGAAATGTTAGAAATTGACCTTAACTAGAGAAAAATGTATAGAAATTATATTCAGATGTTTCTACTGTTATTCTACTGAGATTAATGTTTAGCATCGTACTATTGTATCTCCCATTTACACAGGGTAAAATGGCCACTTGGTTTGGCTTTAGAAGGAATGAGTTCCTTGAAATCTAAGCACTTTTGTACTATGGAGCACCGTGCTTGCTTTCTGGGCTCACTTGAGAGTTTTATTTAATTACTTCCCTGATAATGCAGGGGCATAGCTATTGGAGGTGACTATAGCCTCTTTTGTGTCCTTTTTGTGGCATGCTGTAGTTTCAATTTTTACTGAAGATCTTAATTTTCCTTTGGTCCTGGGAAATGTGATAGGTGGAAGAAAGCAAAATAGATGTGGATAAATCTAAAATAAACATCTATCAGACAGTTAGCTGAGACTGTAAATGAATGGACTCGATCCAAGTGGTGCCTCCCAATCCAATCTTTCTGACTCTCTCATCCCAATCCCATGACTACACACATTTAATCCTTCCCCTGTGCCACCAATTCCCCATTAATCTCACAGATTCAACACTTGCTCAAATCTACATACTTCTCACAAACACACTGAAGTATTTAACATTCCCCATCATCATCCTTCTCTGAACTAAAGATGTGCCTTATAGCTCTCAGGAAATTAATAATTTTTCCCTCAAAACAGCATTACTCCCAACAAACACAGCATATTTTCATACCCCAAATACAAATTTTCCCATGTTACTAATTTTCCTTTCAGACTCATAAATTTTTCCTCACCCTTTATTAGAATCATCACCCAACCAAACCAATCCCTTTCTAAAAGTGAGCAAAACGTATTCCATTACCATGAGACAGAAAGACTTTCTGTGTCTGGTCCAAGCAGTTCTTCTAAATAAATCACTCCAACAGAGTTCTGTCATAATGTTCTTTTTCCACGTAAAATATTTTGCATTGCTTTTAACATATTGCCAGTACTTCTTGGGGATATGTCTTTCCTGTCTCAGTGCTGAGATATAAGTCCCTTTATGATCACATGAGGAAAGTTTATTCAAAATACAGAAATACTGAATATTGAATGATGAATACTGAAATAATACCTGGCTTCAGCTGCATGACGAAAGGCAGTGAACCCAATCTGAAACTTTAAAAAAATACCTTTCCAAACTGTATTGCCATTGTTACTGACAAACAGACAGTGGGAAAATGCTGTGGCTAGCTTTTGAGTGTATTCTTGGTTTCCTGAACAGGCTCACACTGAGAATTCATGCTTAAGGAGCATTTTCTAATCATGTGTTTAAGGAAAGTTTACTACAACTCTTATGGTAAGCAATTACTTGCTTAAGATGGACTGATGATGCACTTTCAGTTATTAAAAGAAGGAATGTTTTCAGTGAACAGTGTGAAGAAAATTTGGCTTAAATCCCACCTTTGCCATTCCCTCTGTTACCTAGGTAACACTTATATTCTTTTTATATCTGTTTCTTCCTGCAAATATTTGCTATAATAATTCTTCACTAATTCACAGGGATATTGTGATATGAACAGTATTTCACACCTTCACAACAAATTTGGCTAAAAGATGCTATGCGAGTCTTAACACCGTTACTTTAAATAATATTTGTTTAGACTATGTTAAAACCTTTCAAACAGATACCACTGATTTTACATTTCCCTTCATATTTCTCAGACTGACTTATCTAAACAGTAAGGAAGAAAATGATTATGCAGAAGGGCCAAGTATAAGGGCAACAACATTTTAAAAGCAGATGTTTTAAAAATAGCATGTAAAATTCAGCAAAACTAGGGAATAGATAGGGGCTTCTGTCAGGTTAGAATGATAAATGAAAGTGCTCTAGTGGCCCTTCTGTTTGTTTAGACCTCTTGTTCCTGCTACAACTCTGCACAAAACTAGCATTGAAGTGCCCACTGTTAAACCATAACATAACCTGACAATGATCAGCCCAGAGGGCTTTTCCAAGAGAAGGCCATATTGTTCTTTGTGGGGAAATGTTCTAGCACGAGATGTCCTGAGACGTGAAGGAAAGCACCGAGTGCGGAAGACTTTCCAGTACATTAGTAGTATATGAAAGGAGCTGACCACTCATACATTAATATTGCCTTGTCCTAGGGACTGACATGTGGGAAAGCACTGCATCAGATTCTCTATAGACAGCTTGTTTTCTCCTTGTTTTATAACTACAGTCACGAAGCGCAAAAGACACCAGATTTAACATTACAGGGCCTCAACACATTTTGTGTATAGTTAAGATACTTAACTTTTATATTGTGCAGATGACTGAACAATTACAGATCCCATTATTTTTTTACTATGCACTATTTGTAAAGCCACTACAGAATGTTTACCTTGGGAACAGCTTTAGCATTAAGCATATTATACACCAAGCAGGCCATTTGTAGTTAAGCAGTTTTCTGCTAATGGCTCTGTTTTTGACTCCTGAGGTTTTTTAAATGTCATGAAAGAGACTGAGTTTTATGATACATTTAAGATCTTTATTTGAGTAAAGTAAAGCAGCCTGATACTGTGCTGAAAACAAAATAAGAAAATTTCCATGAAAATTAATGCAAAAAAGAATAACAGGTATTTTCAAAAAGTCTACATAGAACTTTAAAAACTGTTGCTCTGAATTTTTTTTATTTCCTTTTTCTTTCTTTTTTCTTTCTTTCCTGTTGTTTCTCTCTACATAGAATTTTGATATATTAAGTTGTCTACTTGTGCATATCTATCTGTGCAGTGCAAAGAAACAGTAAGCATTGTATTATTTGATAACTTTGCGGAAGTGCATCATATAAAAGTCTCTCCAGTTTGTACAAGTGGTTTTCAAGTATGCAAGAATTTCACCAAAGTTGCCACATCTCAGGGAAGATTATGATGGGGCCAATAGGTTTTTCACAGCTTGATCGTTTGGCTGTATCACTTATTCACTGCAGCTTTTTTTAATGCCAATTGCATTAAAAAAACATGAAATAGCTGGAACAGATCCATAGAGGTAATGCCTGACAGATAGTTGGTAGAGCTCTAGTACTTCCCCCCCCCCCAAAAAAAAAGCCTCTCTGCTTTTTTTTTTTTTTTTTTTGAGATGACCACACCTACACCAAGCTGCCTCTGACTTGTAATAGCTCAAGGGTGTTATGGTTGAGAAAAAATGAATTTATGGGTGAGGAACAAAAACTGAGCTGTGATGAGAGACAAATAACCTTGTCCCACCCAGCATGAAGAAGAAACAAGTATGTTTGAAAGTGTCTGGTCCTCACACTCCTCAGGTCTTGTGGCACAGGAGGGACTTGATGGATATGCACATTACAAAACGATTAAGGAAATAAGAAAAGCTAGTTTTGGGAATGCTGGAGGACGTTATAGGGGTTCCTCTCCCCATTCTTTTTTTGATATTGAGAAGATTGGTTTAAAGTTGAAACACCACCAATTTAACTTTAGGGTAAATTTTCTATTGACTCACAGTAATACAAACTAAGCATCACTAATATGGCTAATATGACCTCTGCGGAGACTGAATATTTTTTCAAATCCATATACAATGGTTGAATGTGACCAGTTCTTATGAAATACCTTGGTGAATATTGTCTTATATTTCTCTGTGAAATCAAGCTAGGAGAAAAAAGATACCACATATCTGTAGAAATATGAAGATATCTTATACTGACAGTCCTCAAAGAGAATTTAATTTTTAAAGGAATCCTCGCAAGCAACATAATTCTCTCACATTTAATGAATATTCCCTCTGCTATTCACTAGATCAATTCATGCAGTCAGACATACAGTGAAAGGATCCAAGATGCAGAGAAATTAGCAATAGAAAGAAATCAGCAAATCAACCTTATGCATTTAATAGACTGCTGCACATTCGCTCCAGTTTCAAGCTCTGCATGAGCATATGTTCCCTCTTTTTTTTGTTTTCTAGAAAGCACTCAAGGGGCTTCTCTAAAAATAGCAGGGGATGACAGGTTGAGTTTGCCAACACTTCCCTGTGCAGGTGCTTCGCTCATTTTGTGGACACTAAAGCTACATGAGCGATTCTTTCTGTTTACAACTGTGATACAACAGCACAAACTCAAGGAAAGTATCTGTGCCACTGCTGGTTTTCTCCAATGTCTTAGAAGTGATTAAATGCTCCCACTGAAGCAGATAATGAGGAACTCTGTGGGAAATGAGTTTTGGGTTTGTTTTTTCTGTTGTTCTGCACCTACATGCAGATTGTTTGAGATGCCAAGAATATGATCATTAATGTGCATATAAATATTCTTAATTCACACAACATTTTTCAGGAATCAGCCCTAACTCACATGTTGAAATCATGACCAGTTATCAACAGGTGGTGACTAGGTGATCATCTGTTAATTATACTTCTAAATGTCATTTTATTAATTGTAGCTTGATACAAGCTACAAAGTGTTTAGCAAACACATCTCATTGTTAGAAATTATAATTGAGGGACATATCTAATTTCTAGTTCTTGGGGTCCAGATTTTAAGAGCTGACATAACAGGGAGCCTAAGGTGTGCAAGCCACATCCAGGGATCCCTCTGCCCTTTGTCTGGGTAGTTTTATTTTCTTCTGCTTTGTAAAAGCCACATTAAGAGTGTACAGTAAAACAAAGTGTTATTGTGTCAAAGACCTGGCCACTTTGAATATGCTGCATACAACCTAGGATGATTACCTCAGCTCTTAATGTTATTGATGCTTAACCTTATTTTCGCCTGTTTCAATTAAACATCAAGATCCAACAAGCAATCAGGAGGATTTACAAAAAGTTTTTTCCTGATAATTACATTTTAGGTGAGTAACTAAATATGCATTGTAACAAGGCTAAAAACATAGGTTATTGCCTGTTGGGATCCTAAACCATCGGGTGTTGAATTCCGGTGCCAATGTATGCTTAATGATGTTTAGCATAGTGGAACAGAGGCAATGGGAGGATATGACAAACAGGCAGACTTCCTGGAATACACTATTTGGTGTTGATGAGGCACTTCACAGAGGCATGTCTGCTGAAGTAAAGTAGGAATTTGAGCTCTGGCCTCCCACATAGTGGGTCTGTATTTTAACAACCAGGGTACTGTAAATAACGGGAATGCTTCCCTCCGGGGTACCTTGTGGGACAGAGCTCATCAGGCCCTTTCACAAAAACACAGGAAAAGATGACTGAGTATTCCAGATGTTCATAATATTCTGAATCAGATGAAAAGGGTGGTTTGAAACTCAGGCATGCTGGGTCCCATTTTGCTTCATTTAAAAATACTTTACCTTAAAAGTTCTAGGATTTGGCTCCAGGACACTAGGATTTCAACAGCTTCCTTTTCAGTGCTCTGGAAGTTCAAGGTGAATTCTGGAAACAGTCTTTTGTTCGAACTGGCTTGCAAGAGTAGATTAACTCCTGAAGATACTTTCCTTCTGAATCTTCTTTAGGAACCAGTCCTGATAACTTTCTCACCACGAGTGTGCTTTTCTGCTTATGAATATTTTTTTTTGACATTTTCCTATTTCTAACAATATGTAAAGAAGACTGAAAAGGTAATGTTCAAACACCTTTCTACAGGAGTAATTCTTCTTATGCGGACTAGAGAATAACCCATCAGTTTTAGTCACAAAATGCAAATTTGCTCTCACCCTAATTTGGCCTTGTAGACCAAAACTGAGAATGATCTAAAGGAGATTCTAGTGTATCACAAGCATCATTTTGAAACAAATATATACTTCAGAAAGTTATGGTACACTGTAGTCACAGGCCATGCCAAAAGAAAGACAACTTGGATCTTTACTGCTAAGAGCAGAATTAGAGTGAAGAGCAGTTATATAAATATGCCCGTATTTATAGTTGTATGCAAGAAATCTCATCCAGTTGCTAGAAATTTCTGCAAGTTTTTGTAAACTGGGTAAATTTTGAAAACAGAATAGCTGAGACACAAGAAAAATTGCATATCACTGTTCTGAAATGTCATGGAGGAGTCACATGTAATGAAGTGTTTTACTATGATTCAGTAACATTCAATGAGTAACACTCAAGAATGAGACAGTGATAATTTCTGTGCTGAATTGTTTAAACTTATTGTAGCAGGATTTTTATCAGAAAATAGGATGGAATAAAAATTTTAATATAGGCATTGTGGTATTAAACCACTCACTTTAAAGTTCAGGCCATATCAGGAAAAGAATGCTTACCATAGGACACTACTAGCCTACAACACATATTCTCCAGTAAAGGAATAGTGTTTGGAAATCATGTGGGTACTAAACTATTGCAATAACAATGTTGTTTCAGTGCAAGTTGCCCTAACAAAATGGGAAATAAGAATTTTGCCTTCCACTTCTGACCCCAATATTTCTTCATCTTCATTGAATGTATTTAACAACAATGCTGAGAATCAGGTTGTTGAGCAAAGCTATTCAGTGGTCAAATGTATGTTGTCAGAGAGTTCATGAAAAAGTCATTAGCTCTCCTCCCCTCCTCTTTCACTGTCAGGCAGAATCATGTCATAAATATAGCCACTTGTCTAGCAGGATATCAATCTATCCAGGTATCACCCACTTCCTGTCTCTGGCCATATGTTTCTGTTATTTATGTCAAGAAAATAGCATTTACACGACCGCTGCTAGTTGTTTACAGAAGTTTAACTCCTGTGATATAGTCCCGCTTGTGTTGCATGCTTTTAGCCCATAGATAATACATGAGATTGTACATTTTAAAATATGCTACCACATGCATGATAGAATAAACACAGACCTGAACTGACAGCACCATCTGCCAAACACAGTTGATGTCAGGGGAATGGTCTCTGCACAATATTCCACTGCTCCCCCATGAGATAAGGCTATTTTTTCTCATGGTATAACTACACTAAATTGGACTTGTTCATTTAGTACTCAAATTGTTAAAAATCTCAGAAGCAGAAGGGACTTAGGCCTCCTAAGAAACACTGCAGAGGAATAGTGGAAATTGAACAACACATAGGTTTTTCTTGTTCTTACCAGTAGTCACATTCTTGTTTACATACTGACACCAGAAATAAACCTGCAAGCAATGTATACACAACACCTAGATACTTGGTGCTCTGAAGTCATGGAAAATTCATAACATTAATGTTTAAATGGCCCATCTGAAAATTATATAGGGCAATCTGCTTTCAAATGCAGTCTAGCTGTTTGCAGTGAGACATTAGCAATAGTTGCATTTTTTTCCCTGTTAGAAACCCGCATTATTCATAGTCATGAACAAAACAAAAAGGTAAAGGTGATACTTAACTATGTTTCCTTTTAATATTTTAAAATTCATAAACAGCCTGTTCATTTGGACTCATGTATTCATTCTCAAGAGCTGGCCTTATTATCAGATAAGTTGAGATTACCCAGAGATAGCTGCTAGGATAAGGAGGGGGAAAATGCTTTCTCCTGTCCTACAATAGGAGGAAACTTGAAGCTGGAAGGTCCCTACATAAATGACAACCATCATTTACAAGGAAATGAAACAGAGTCTGCAATAAATTTTTTAAGGATTGTATTTCTGCTTCCCAAGCACCAAATTCTACAGTGTTAATAGACACAAGTGACCAATGTTGTTACCAGGTCAGGCTGGCTAGAAGCTAGAAGGCCATTTCTTGGAACTTATTGACAATGACAGTTGTCCACATCCCACACTATGATAATCTTAGAACAGGTTGTAGTTGGCTCTATCATAGACTTGGATTTCTGTGTGCATGCCCCTTATGATACCTCTGTGTGGGCCCATGCTGCCAGGAGAAACTGTCACTGTCAATCTCCCAGGGAATAAGTTCAAGCACGTGCATAATGCCCAATGCATTCCAGATGCGTTCAGCTCATTTTGCTTCCATGAGTTAGGGGTGCAAAGCATGATTGGCACACTTCTGGAATACCTGGGCAAAAATGAAAGTCCTCCTGTCAGAGGAACAGGAGGAACCTGGAGCTCTGTTCCCAAATCCTAGGTTTGCCCGATAGGATCTATTTCTCTTATTTGAGAGTGCTGAATTCCCTGTAGCCATGGGTTTGTGGGCTTTGTTTCTGCCAAGGTGTCCTAGCTGAGACCTGAAGAAACACTTCTTAATGAAAATGTTTTCAGAAAGTTCCAGAGAAAAGTTTTAGTTTGGACGAATCAGCTTTTTATCACAGTAAAGTTTTATTGAAGAATTCCTGACCATCCCCACTTGCTGGCATCCAAATTTCCATTTTACACAGTGAAATCACATTGGTTCTGCTATTGTCAAGGCCTTCTCTCCCTGCCGATGCCTGTGGAACAAGGTATGTGCTGTTCTATATTATTATTTGATGTAATATAGATTTGAATGTAATATTTTGTTTAATGTCAGTCATTCTTTGCTATTTAATGTATTTTATTATATCAGTATGAAATAAGTTTGAAAGAAGTTAGCAAATGAAAGACATAAACAGCTTTATTGTGATTCTTTATTATATTTTTGCTGCATTATTTGTAAAACAAGATATCTTTGAAAAATCCTCCTCTAAGAAAGCCCCAAAGAAGCCATTTTCTTCTTTCTTCACATATTACTTATTTGACAGTGAAAATAAAGCTAAATGATCATGTTCTCACAATAAGTTATAAGTATATTTTCAATATATAAGTATATGTAATTTCTGAGTGTTTTGAACATGAACATATTTAAGAATTTTACAACTGAAAAATTAATTTTGCCATAATTTGGTACCACATTTTCTTTGTTGACATCAGCTTCCTTTTTTACTATTTATGTAGAGGCTACTGTGCATGAGAACTAAAGGGAATATAGATTAAATTGTGACTTGTCAGCATGACAAATCAGTATGATTACAGGGAATTACTTCATGTATGAATTTTTAAATTACATAGTTCCCTATTAAATAACAACAATAAAGAACTACTGAAGGAGACAGTCACTTTAGAAATATTTGTTAAACTACCATGCTTTCAGATTAACTAATAACACTTTCCTTAATACTGAGCCATATTGTTGGAGGGTATTTCTGGTTTTGTTCACTTATGTGTATTCATTATCAACAGGTTGGAAAATTGTATTTAATATCTATCAAAATTTTGATCTGTGTCTAATTTTTTTTCTATAAAGGGAAGTTTTAAAATCCCTAATTTTAATGTTAGTTGTGTTCATTCTTTTATTTTCCATTAACATTCAAACTACCAAAACTTATAGTTACATTTCCTGCTTATTTGTGAAACCCATAATTTTATAATTTCCAAATTTCAGTATTTTCTTGCCTTTGCAGTCGATATAATACTCTATTTGCCTTTTCTTTTTTTCTTTTCCCCTTGCTTGTCCCTGTATAACAGCTGGGATTTCACAGATCTGAAAGCAAACCCAAAGTTACTTGGATCTGACACAGTACAGGAAAACCCATCATGTAAACAGAAAAGTTTCTAATCTTGCCACATCTCTTAACTTGGACTTTTTGGTATAATATTGCTTTCGTACATGCCCACACTCAGCGAATTGCATATACGCATGTGTATTTATGCATGTGTACGTTTGCAATCCCACTACACGATACACCATAACATCAGTGTATTGGCTCTGGAGCCATACTGTTTGGTTTTATACTTCTGAGGAGACAATGTTAAAAATTGATCTTTCTATAAGTAATTTCATCTGAAATTTAGTGGATACTTTTAGAACAGTCCAAGTGGCGCATTAAGAGAGAGTAAATTCCATATAGTCTGAATTCAGTGGTTTATCACCATGTTCCATAGACGTTATAGGTATATTCAGTGATATCTGACGTTCCTTATGTAGGTGACATTATACATTTAGACATCAAAGTGATGTTAAATAGCCGTTATTAAGAAAGCAATCTGCCTTCTGATCCTGTCACTCTGACAGATTTAAATCATCTGTTAAAACTAATTGGAATTCTACATAAACAAGGAACAAAGGACATGAGTTGTCATAAAAGAAACAAATTCCTCTTCACAGATTTTTCAACTATATTGTTGTTCAAGAATTGGGTACCCAACAGGTAAATCAATGAGATTGCATCTCAGTAGAAACAGATTTCTCAGTAAATCACAGATTCAAATATATATTTAAAATATAGCTGAAACCTCAAATTACAGCCTAACTGAACTCAGCTGTAAACATTACAGAATTCCAAAGGCAGTCCTACTATCAAAAGGGAAAAAAAGCATTGTTCTAGGGAAAAAGATGAGTGCAAAAGCTGATATCTTCTCATAAATTAGGATTTTGAGGAATTCAATTTTTGGAAAGTTATATATACCATATAAATATCTGTTAGGTCAAAGGTTTTCCTGTGTATTTTCTATGAAATATCTTTTATTATTATTTCTTTTTTTCCCTGAAGGGTGGGTGGAGTAGGTGATGGGCTGAGGGAATAGGATCACTGAGATTTCATTATTCAGAGTGTTTTTTTAAGAATCACTTTTGTGAAAGGTTTAGCACTTTTTTTTTCAGAGCAGAGATTTCTGAGTTTAGCATGCATTTACAGAAAACGCAAAATTTCAGAAAAGATCAGGTTGAAGGGAACCTCTCTTCCAGCTTCCTACTCCAAGTAGGGTGTTTCAGATTTTGGTAAGTTTGCTCAGGATCTTGCATGAGGCTTGGATGAGAAGCATGTGAAGCTCAGCAGCTTCTTTCCATAGTAAATTACCATCACTCTGAACTCTTTTCTGCCTGCATCTAATTGGGATTTTGTATGTTGAACCACCTAAGTGTTGCCTCTTGTCATTTTGCCATGCATCTCAGAGAAGTGTCTGTCTGTTCTCCCCATAAGTTTTGCGAAGTTTCCTTAAGTTTCTACTTAAGGAAGACCTCAATTAGATCCCCTCTTATTAAGACTGTCTTTTGTAGGCTAAACAAATGCACTGCCTTGTCTTTCTGCCTGTATGTTGTGTGCTCCAGCCCCAGGTAGTCAAACAAAGAGCTTTAAATTTACATGCAGGCGTGCACACACACCTACACACTCCCATTTCCACATCTTGTCTTTTCTTAACATTGGTCTAGGTTCGGAAAGATAAACAAAGAGTAGTGAAGTTGTTGAGGTTATTTTTGCTGTACTTCCCTGTCATTTTTCCAAAGCTGAAAGAAGATGGAAGTCACAGAAAATGCAAGAAGATAGAGTGTGAGGCAGCAAAAGGGGAACTTTGCCTTGCTTATTTTTTTAAGGCCCAAATGTAAAATGGGGGGTAAAGAAATCAGTAGAAAAGAAGCAAAAAATTCCATCTAATTTTGGATTTCTCATTTTTAAAAGTATAATTTAGGTTGGATTCAAAAAATATTGAATTCTGGTGACCTGGGATTTCTATGGTATTTCTCTGATTTTTTTTATAGCCTACATATATTTGAACTGATGTTTCTGTTGCTCCTCTTTTCTCAGAAAATAGGCTTCCCAAGTTGGCTGACTTCCCTTCACACTTAAGACTACCCCATTTTGCAAGAAGAATAATGGTAAAAATTTAATTGTTCAAGGAGCACTCGTAATTATGGTTCTCGTAAGGGCTGGCCACAAAGGCCAGGTGCTGTTGCTCCAGAATGGTCCAGATCACTCCCAAATTCCAATAGAGTTTGGTCATACAGAACTGACAAAGAGGGAATTCATCATATCAGAGCACCGATGGATATCGAAGTGGAAAAATAATTGTGTTTTAGAGGATATATGAGTCTTTCCATTTTTGCATTTTGTTTTGTTTGGGTTTTTTTTTGGTAAAACTTTGGTTTTCCCATATTCTTTTAGTATAACAGAATGGAACCCTAATGCTGTACATAGGAAAATAGCCTTATACTTTATTTAGAGTCATAGCACTAAAAACACATCTCTAAGTAAACTATTGTAACTGCAACAATTATCTGTTAAAATGTTGGTTGCTGTGGGAACCCTGTAGAGAGATCAGGGCATGGGATCTGATCTTGAAGTGTTCGACCATTGTGTTGGTTCAGTTTACTTCAATAAAACTTTAACTAGCACATTTGAATCCATTACTCAACATCATTACATTCTTTCAGGGAATAGAACTGTGTATGTAAATGGTTCTGAGTAGCCTTCTTTATTATTTTAAATTAGTTTTAATAATGTCATGATATATCACATCAAGTTGCTTCTGCAGAGAAAAGACAGGATTATCATCTCAGGTCAGAAATCTCATTTGTCCTTTTCTCTTAGGCGAAAAAATGCCAGGACACTGGGGATATTGTGTTTTGCACCTTCATTTTGTTTGGTGAATTGCTTTTGGACAATATTTTCATGAGTAGAAGCCAAAGGTGAACTCCATAAACTCTTTTTAAACTTCTAAGTTAGCACAGTGATATCTTGTACCAGACATGTGAAAAAACCTGTCCCATATATCTTGTTGAGACATTACTATACAAACCTAGCAACAGCAATGTTTTATTCATCTTTAAAGCATATAAAAACTGTGACAGCCACAGGCCTGTGCAATGCCTATATATGTTCTATGGAGAAAGACCAGACTCTTGGGATTCAGGGAGAAAGCTAAAATTTTCTTTCTACATTTTCCCTTTACATGTGAACACACATTTTTCTTTTTATTTTGCAGTATAATATTAAGACAATTGTAAATAAAACTGAAAGTATAGTTTATTTTCTAAACACCATATTCAACAGGTAGATGAAAACTACTGAAAGTTGTATTATATCTTTATTTCCTCTAGAAACCTGATGAGTAATAGCCAGAGGGGGCTCAATGAATATCGGCTAAAATAAAATAAAATAAACCTTAGTGTTACTTCTTTCATTTGGATACCAATCTTGGAAGTTTTTGAAAAAAATCTTGTCAACAAAAAAGAAAACTAAAGAGTGACCCTTAGAATTTTCTTTCCTCATGGTAAATAGGCATTTCTGATTTTTCAGATTTTATTGCCCAGGCCATTTGCTATGCTCTTATTGAGACTTGCATATTTAGGGATCAGGCTGATTTCTGGCACTGCCTCGTTAGGAGGTTCTAGTGAGATTATGCTGAGTTTCAGAATCTCCTCAAATTCAGAGAGTTTTACTAATAGTTTCTACCAATCTCAAGCCTCAGCAGTTAACTCCAAATCAGTACCCCACTGGCCTCTGTCTGTTACTCCTGTAATTCCAGTTCTTCAGCATTCCCCTTCCCTTCTCACTCTGAGGGAGTACCATGCATTTCACAGCAGGACCACGCTAAAATGGGTGAGTAAGTAGGGTAGGCAGCCAGGAAAGGCTGAGATTTAGCAGAACTGAATATGTAGCTCTGGGCCTTATTTACTTAACTCTATTTACCCTTTTCTGAATTCTCAATTATTAATTTCCTTCTGGACTCTCCTCTTATGATTTTGGTCCCTTGATGTCAGGGTGAATAATTACAGTGAAAGCTGTTCAGAGTTTCAGCCTCTTCATGATGCAACACAGCCAGAAGAGATAACCTGAGAAAGTTGCAAAGAGCTGTTCAGAAGCATGTTTCTTAGGTGAAGTATATTTTTACAGACATCACAGTAAGGGGTATTTTTGCGGTAGACTATCAAGTCTGGCAAATTTCAGCTTCAAATATTCCTAGATTAAAGATTATCTGCAAAAAAAAGTCAGGTTTTTGCAAATTTATGGCACAGAAATTTTAACCTCACCAATTAGGAGAAGGAAATATCCTAAGTAACTCAACCCAAGATTTTAAAAGTAGAAGTGTCCAGTGACCTGAATAAATTGTTACTAATAGAGGACATCTGAAAATATTGTCATGCTTCCCCTCCCTTTCCTTCCCCTTCCCTCATCAACTGACAAGAAAATAACCCACTGTTGTGGGTTGGCCCTGGCTAGATGCCAGGTACCCACTAAAGCCTCTCCCTACTCCCCTCTGCAATCAGATTGAGGAGAGAAAATGTAACAAAGGGTACATGACTCGAGATATATGCACTGAGAGAGATCACTTACTGATCACCATCATGGGCAAAACAGACTCAAAGTGGGGACATTGACTAAATTTATTACTACGAGAATCAGAGAAGAATGAGAGTAAAACACCTCCCCCAGCTCTCTCTCCTTCCAAGTTCTACCTCTTCCCCCTCCAGCGGCACAGGGAGACCTGTAATGGGGGTTCCAGTTTGTTGTTTCTGCTGTTGCTCAGGAAGACGAGTCCTTCCCCTGCTTCCCATGGGGTTCCTCCCACAGGAGACAGTCCTTCGAGAACTTCTCCAGCATGAGTCGATCCCATGGGGAACAGTTCTTCACAAACTGCTTCAACATGGGTCACTTTTACATGTGGTACAGTCTTTCAGGCACAGGCTGCTCCAGTGTTGGTCCCCACAAGTCCTACCGGGAAAACCTGCTCCAGCATGGGCTCCTCTCTCCATGGGTCAGCATGGGCCTCCATGGGCTACAGGGACACAGCTGCTTCACCATTGTCTGCACCATGAGCTGCAGGGGAACCTCATCTTCAGTGCCTGGAGCACCTCCTCCCCCTCCTTTCCTACTGGTCTTGGTGTCTTCATCGTTGTCCACATGTTCCCACTTTTCTGTTGTTGCAATTTTCTTCTTCCCCCCCAACTTTTTTTTGCCTTCTTAAATATGTTATCACAGAGGTGTTACTATCATTCCTTACTAGCTTGGCTCTGGCCAGCGGTGGGTCTGTCCTTGAATTGGCTGGCATTGACTCTGCAGGATATGGGGGAAGCTTCTGGCAGCTTCTCACAGAAGCCACTCCTGTAGCCCCCCTTTTACCAAGGCCTGGCCATGCAAAGCCAATACGCCCACATTGACCATAAGCATAGTTTCAGAATTACCTTTTTTTTTTTTTGGTATAGGGTGTAGGAGGTTTAAACAGCAGGTTGAAATCCTACCTATCTTTAAAAATTTTTATCAGATGCAAAGATGACAGTAAAAAGACTTCTTTGGGGAGATCTATTTGGTTTCACATAGCAGCACCTATGAGAAAGAGCTGCCAAAAGTGAATAATTTCATTTTCTTTGTGGATGACAAGATGACCACATCTGATCAACATCTCATCTATTTACCAGAGATTTTGTCCCTTATTGTCATGGTTTAGGAACAGCATCCCCACTCCCTTTACTCCACCTGCTCTACTGAGAGAGACAAAAGAAAGAGATTACAGGCTAAGATAAGAAGAATTTATTGGAAACAGCAATGAGATAAGAAAAGAAACAGTAACAGCAACAGTACTAATAATAACAGTGTACAAAAGAGAGGATGTTTTACATTCAAAATGCTCACTTACCTGACATGGCACAACTCTGAGACAATGAACAAAATGGAAGCCTGACTCTCTGCACACACTTTTTATTCTGACCACAAGCCATGCCTCCTTTCTTTTCAGAAGTGAGAATCCCTTACTTTGCCCTTCAGTGATGATGTGAGGTGGTATAGAATAACAACCTAGACACACCCACACGGCTCCAGGTTCCACCCCCTCACGGTTACTGCAAAAAATTAATCCTGCCCTTGGCCAAATCGAGGGCATTATCCTTCCCTTATTCTATACCGTATGTCATGCCTAGATCCTACCCCTTCCAGCTTTATCTATATATATCATATACACGTATACGTATATGTGTGTGTATATATATATGCACCAGCATAGCTATCACTTCTGCATTCAATGGCCATCCCTCTGAGAAGTCTGTTGAGGTAATTCAGTCCATGACCATGGGTTCTATCTGTCCTAGATGTCTTCCAGGGCAGGAGAGTTAGTGTGCTGTTGGCATGTTGCAAGCTGCATCAGGAGCTCACAACTAGTCCATCTGGAGCCGTCCATACTCATCGTCTATGGCAGTTATGACATACAGTGGCAGTGTTATTCAGCAACCAATATTAAATATACAAGTCAACATTACAGACTGTTATCATCTAAAAATTTTCCTTGAGGTACACATAGTGATTTCCCATTCCTCTGCACTATCCACCAAGTGCACCAGGTCCTCAAGCAAAAAGATTCCCACAGATGTGTTTGCCTTTGCCTGAGGCAGGACAAATCCAAACTATCTTCCCTAACATATTTCTCATATGCACCACAGGGACTTTGTCCCCTTCTATGGTATGTTGAGTTTTTGATTGGGCAGGGCCAGCTCAATTTGTAGAGCCTTGATGTCAGCTAACCAGGGTCTTCTCTAAATGTTGATCCCATTTGAAGGTTCCACCACCCATTGCTTTCAATGTGGTTTTTAACAGGCTGTTGTACCATTTAATTTTCCTGGAGGCTGGTGCATGATAGAGAATATGATATATCCATTCAATACTGTGCTCTCCGGCCAAGTGTCTATGAGGCTAATTTTGAAATGAGTCCTGCTGTTTGACTTAATTTTTTCTGAGGTGCCATTGTTAACAAAGGACTTGCTTTTTCATGCCCAGGATCGTGTTCTGGGTGGTGGCTTGAGGCACAGACCATCCAGTGTTTGTTTCCACTGTTGTGAGCACGTAGCACTTGCCTGGAAAAGTAATAAAATCAACCTGCCAGGCCTCCCTGTATTTTAACCATTGTTTCCCATACCATGGAGGCTTTGCCCATTTGGTCTGCTTGATTGCAGTGAACGCTTCACAGTTATGGATGACCTGGGAGATAGTGTCCATAGTTAGGTGCACCCCTTGATTGTGAGCCCATCTGTATGTTGCACCTCTTCCCTGATGACCTGAGGCATCATGGGCTCACCAAGCCAGAAATAATTAACCCTTATGTTACCAGTCCAATCCACATGAAACACTTTAATCTTGGCAGCTCGATCCACCTGTACCTTGTCGCAATGTTCTTCAGTAGCCTGACTCTCAGACATGACACACTTTTACAGCCAACTTGTCTACCTGAGCAGTGATCTCTTGCCACAATTCAGTAGCTCGGACGGGTTTGCGTCCGTGTTGCCAGTTGGTCTTTTTTCATTGGCCTAGCTACCTCCACAGGGCATTTGCTATGAGTCAGTGTGGAGGTAGAACGCTGGCTATTTTTCTTGTTCAGTGATATCTGAAGCCAAATGGATGGCCTTCAGCTCTGCAGTCTGACTTGATCTATCTTGTCCCTCCATGGCTCCCAGAACTTGCCAAGTAGTACTCCACATGACAGCTTTCCATTTTTGATATATTCCTACAATATGGCAGGAACCATCAGTGAAGAGATGTTGCTTTTCATTTTCTGGTAGCTGATTATATGGTGGGGCCTCCTCAGCACATGTCACCTTCTCCTCCTCTTCTGATGATAATCCAAAATTTTCACATTTGGACCAGTTTGTCACGACTTCCAAGATTCCAGGGTGATTTGGGCTTCCTATTCAAGCTTGCTGTGTGATCAGCATGATCCACTTACTCCACATCACGTCAGTGGCATGATGTGTGGAAGCGACTTTCCCTTTGAAACAACCCACCCAGTGCTGGCATTTAGAGTGTCAGGAGGAGCTGTGCTTCCATGTCAAATCATTTCTGAATCATCTCAAACTCCTTCATAAGCCGCCAGTATATCTTTTTCAGTTGGGGTGTGTGAAGTGAGACAGCTGAAATGCCAGGCAGTGGAAGGACTGTAGGAAAATTTATTTCTGAAGTTGAGAACCCTAGACTTAAAAGAACATTAATCCCAACAGCACTTCAAACACTGGGCCTGAGAAAGACACGCCCCCTGCTCTTCTCAGAGCCCCCTGCTTTTATAATTTTCGGTGCCCACTCTGAGGGGGGCCTTCAACATGTCTGTAGACTTCTCTTTTTCTCATGACAGGGAGCATTTCTCTGGAATGCAGGAGGAGAAAACATCTAAAACTGTTTCTGGGGAAAGATGTGTCTTCTAGGTAGAAAAGCTGCATCTTCTGGGCAGGAAAACTCTCCACTGAAAAGCCCTTATCTCCTCTAAGTAAAGTCCTCAGAAAGGGTCTTTTCACCTCACAAGGTATAAAAGGCCTTGGATCATTTGTATACCTGACTCCAGAACTCCAGGGGTTGTTTTAGAGTCTTCCCAGGCACTTTTTCCCAGAGATTCCAGAAGGACAATTCTCCTCAGCTGCAGCATAGAGTACATTTTTCACATCTTGTCCTGTCCTGACTGGCCCAAGGGCTACTGCATGAACAATTTCCTGCTTAATTTGTTCAAAAGCTTGACTTGAAATCATTCTTCTTCCATGTCACATGACAGAAGAATAACAACCTAGACATCCCTACATGGCTCCAGGCTCCAGCCCTTCATGGCTACTGCCTAAGACTAACCCTGTACTTGGCTAGAACCAAGACACTTACCTTCTAAACTCTTCCTTGTCCATTCCCACATTCAGAAGAACAAGAAAATGTGGCAGGAGGCATGTTTGCATGAATAAGGATCTCCAGAAAAAAAACTCTGACAAAAAAGAAAGCATATGAAGATGCAAGCAGGATCAGCTCATCCAGCAGCAGTATGGAGTGGAGTCCAAACATGTGTGGATGAGGTTAAAAAAGTCAATGCTTGTGTGAGATTAATTTTGGAGAGATTGTGAAAGGCAACAAGAAGGGCTTCTACAAATCCATCAGTAACAAAAAGAAACATGAGGAAAATACATGCCCCTGATGCTGGATGCAGCAAAGACCCTCATGACAAAGGGTGTGGGAATTGCTGAGGCACTCCCTGACTTCAGAAATATCATATCCCTGAGATCAGTGGAAAAGTCTGGAGTAATGTGGATTTACATCTCAGTAAAGGAAGTGTAGTTAGGGAAAATTTAAAGCAGTGGACATAAACAAATCCATGAGATCTGATGGAATATAGCCACAAGTGTTGAGGAGATGAACAATGAAATTGCAAATCCAGCTCAATGGTCTTTGGAATGTCATGGTAATTAGAGGAGTATGGAAAGAAAGAAAAAGTCAAGAAGTGAAAGGACAAGGAAACTATAGACCTGGGAAGGCAATGGAACAAATCCTTCTGGGAGCAATTTCCAAAAATATTAAAGACAAAAAGATGATTTGGAATAGTCAGCTGTCAGTGGGGAAATCATGCCTAACAAACCTGATAGTCTTCTACAAATGAGTTATTTGTTCAGTAGATGAAGGATAATCCATGGAAATCTTGGCTTTAGAAGGTTTTCAGCACCTATAACATCCTTGTTGACAAATGAAATAGGGATTAGAAAAGTGGATGATGAAGTGGATTGAAAAAAACCAGTTACAAGTGTTGCACCCAAGGGATCAATACTGTGGCCAGTACTATTTAGCATTTTCTTTAACAACCTAGATGACTGGAACAGAGTGCCACTTTGCAGATGACAAAAAGTTGGAAGTAATGGATAATACACCAGATGGTTGCACTACTATTCAGAAGGACTTTGACAGGCTGGAGGACTGAGCTGACAGGAATCTCATGAAGTCTGGCAAAAGGAAATGCCAAATCCCATCCCCGGAGGAAGAAACCCCAAGCACTGATATGTACAGGCTGAGGACTGACCATCTGGTAAACAGTTTTTCAGAAAAGACCCTGGAGGTGTAGTAGACCTAGTGAAACATGAGCCACCAATGTGGCCTTGTGACAAATGTGGCCAGCATCACCTGGGGCTGCCCTAGGAAGAGCATTGTCAACAGGTTGAGGGAGGTAATGCCATGCCTCTACTCAGCACTGATAAGAGCTCATATGTTTCCAGAATCCTAGTTAAGACAAAGACCTTGTTGGGGTTTGCACTGGTCACCTGGACTGTGTGAAATAGTCCTTCTTGAAACTATGAAAGTGACATAATTTCTCTCTAAAGTAGCTTTTTGAATTATAATTTGGTAAGACAAAATGTATCTATGTGAAGGAAGAAATTATTCTCAAATATCTTCAGCTGCCTAAAGGTTCTGGATGAGTTTCCTACCCTAATCAACTGAGAGAGACAGAGATGTCAGAAATTGAGTAATTCCACCAGTCTTAGGCATCTGTCTCAGAACAGGATAAATCATCTTCTGTTTATAACTTTCTCTTTGTGCTTGAAAAGTGAGTCTAGAAAAATGGTTAAAATATATGTGCTGCTTTTACATGGCTAAAAATAGGTGAATTTGATTCCAAACTGAGTGCTTGTGCTAATCAAACCTAATTTATTTTGGGATTTTTTTGTTGTTTATAATAAAATTATACAAATTCCAGTAATGTCTGAGAAAGCAACATCTGCTCATAACATTTATCTAGTTATTGATCCATCCAAGCTATTGATTTATGGTCTGGACACTACAAACAGAAGATGTAAATTAATCACAAAAAAGTAGATTCTGATCATGTTCTCTAATTCATACTTACTAAGGTCTTTCTCAAGTAATGCTACTTTAAAAGCGTCGTCTATCCATCCCCTTATTTAAGGCTTCCTTCTTAACAAATAGATGGATGTAAAAATATGATTAATTTTGCTGAATGGAAACAAAATTATAAAGTGAGGTCTAATTGAAATAACTTGCATTGAATAATAAGGAATCTTAGTACACTATGTGTTTCATTAAAAAGTAATATGAACCAGGCCAGACAAGAGCATTTTTGAAAAATGTGGTCACAACCCCCTCATAAATAGCAAAAAAGAGGCTATCTTTCTGAGGAAGGGTTTGAGAAGGATGCAACAGAAATCCGTGTAAATCAAATCTTATTTAAATCTTCAACAATGATCTGGAAAAGGCAGGAGGTAAAACATTAATGAAATGCATTGACACAAGTAAATCCTGGGGACTGCCAAAAGCCAGGCAAGAAAGCTAAGAGAAATTAGAGAACATCAAATCAAAATGATGTCCATACAGTGCTTCTAAGAATATGATGGAGAATAAAGTGCTCTTAAGAAGAAATGAAGAAAGTAGTGGACTAATCCACAGTACAGTCAACAATATAACATTGCAAGACAGGAAAATTACTTTATTGATAATTTTGAACAGTGACATAGGACTACATTTGGGCTCAGTTTTTCTGTGGAAATATGTGGTCCATTCTGGACTCTTGCCAAGTTCTTGGCCACAAGAATACTTTTCGGCAGTAGGTTTCACAGGCTATCTATGAACTTAGAGACTTAACCTGTTTTAAAATGGATGTGTAACAATTTTGTTCAATACCTAATTTTTGTTTTGAGATGTAAGCAGATCTTTCTAATCATTCTTCAAATTACCTCTTCTGAAGTGAGATGACATTCAATAGCTGGTGGCTTGGTTATTTTTTGGAAAAGAAATAGATAATACAATAGATAATACAATATATACAATACATATATACATTGTATCTAATACATATATACAATATGTCTACCATTCTGTTTACAACAGAAAAGAACAGTTGTCTTTTTCTGAGAATATGGAAAAACATTAGGGAAAAAAAGAGGTGAAACAAAGTTTCACCAAATAACCAAAGTTATTCATCAAATAAGCTGATAGTGTCACAAAAAACACCCCCAAAACAGCTATTCTATCAGTACATCCAAGCAAATTTCTGAAGAACCCATCTCCCATCCCAATATCTATAGTGCTAGATATTTTGGAAGGAAACTGAAACAAACATGGTTTTTCTTTATCTCAAAATCCCGTTATAGCTGTCATTGAAAATACAACCTTTTTAGATTATATGTTTACAGTATAATGCTGGTAAAATGAAGCAGAGAGCTAAGAGAATATAAGACTAAGAGATCAAATGAGCCCCAAGCTGATTTAGTATGGAAAAAAAAAAACAGCAAAGTACCAAAAAGCCACACTGTACAATGTCACTTATTTCATTGTTGATATACCAAGATTGAAATTGTGCAGGCAGACAACACATGTAGGGTGTTTCTGAGAGGAGGAACTTGGAAGAGAAGCCCTAAATGTAGAACAAGGGCTTTTCTTTCTCCCTTTTCTGCAGCTTACTTTATCCTGATAGCCATGAACCTTTCTTTTCTTCCTCCTTTCTCCACCACATTGCAAAATTGCTTCCTACCTGCATTTAGAGGAGATCCTACTTGCTGTCTTGTGTCTGGTGGGTGCCTGGAAAAGGAAGAAATGTAGGGAAGTGACAAATGATGGGCCAAGTCTTGGGACAAGTGGCTTGGAAGTCTTGTGTTATACTAGTACAGAGGTTGCAATGATAATGTAACAAATATGGATACAAGTTGGACGTGAATTTTTACTAATAAATGCTATTAACCCAGAGTCCCTTTCATAGAGCATGCTGGTGGACTGTTTACTTTGCTGTAGCCTAATTTACTAACAGAAGACATTCACTTGTCTTAGTATTTTTCAATGTCTGTGGCAATTTGAAGAGCAAACTGAGCCACTACTGCAACCAAAGATGAAAGGTGCGGAATAGTGACCAAGATTAACTGTGCATTCACTTTGCATGAGCTTCCAGGATTTGTCTGCTTTTTCTATCAGGTACTTCTATGCACTCCTTTAAGCAACAACATTTCTCCAATACTAAATTTACAATTTACATTTACATTTTTACAATTTACATTTACAATGTGAAAAGGGCACACACTACTACTTACTTCAAAACTGTTTTTCACAGAATTTATGAAAATCTGGGCTAATGTTCCCCAGAGACAGTCAGACCCTATTATTCCTAGGAAATTTACATTAACACACTTGACTTAAAAAAAGAGATGACTTAGATGAGAACCACATTCCTGACAATTCTTACTTTGATATCTCAGAGAAATTGCATAAAACTGAACATTGAAATCAGGTGGTGATATAAAAAATAATTCTTTAGACCTAAGTGGGGCAGAACTGGTGGAGAAGATAGCCACTTTCTGAATTAGGCTTATTCTCCAAATCATCCTCTGGAGTCTAGATCTTTACAGAACTTGAAGGCTTACTTTGCCTCATCCCTTCTCTCTGTCCCAAGGACTGAGGTCAGCCTTTGTGGAGCTTGTGCCCTTTATTATAATATTTTCTATGTTTCTATTATAATCTTTACCTTATTTTTAAAAGTGGTAATGACTCACAAATTGCATAGTAGGCACTAAAATATGTTCAGCATTAAGGAAAAATGTGGATGCTGAAAAACTCATACATGTACTCAGGCTTTTTTTAGGAAAAAATGTTTAGCCATGAAGTTATTTTGCATAGAGTAACTGGTAACAATATTACATATTTCTAAGAAAGTCCTGGTATAAACAATATATTAAAAATAATCAGAAATTACTATGTGCATCTTCTGCTTATAACTTCAAAACTGAACAATTCAAGCAAATGAACAGGGATTATTTAGACAAAACTAATGCCTTGTGTACTACTGAGCCACAGATGTACTAGAATGTATGATTTTGAGGTTTATGAGCTACTTGTGCTTAGATGGATCAGTCAAATCCATCTCTGATCAATCTATATGTGCATCTACAAGATCTATTTTTTGAACTTATACAGCATTGTACTGTTAATGGTATCACATATTATTTGTTTTGCATATTGCCTTTTACCTGACAATCCCTACTGGAAATCTCTGATGTCAGAACACTGCTGTCTCCACATTGAAATGTCCATTTTGTTAGATGCAGAGCTTGTATTTATGGTTATATCTCCAAGGTAGTATTTTTTATCTTTACTTGCATGTTTCTTTAATTGCTATGTAGTAATGAAATGGGTGAATTGTTAATGTACTGATTCAATTAGAATCTCTGATTAGTGTGTATGCATGTGTGTGTGTGTGTGCGCGCGCACGTGTGTGTGTCCCGACCACTGAAACAGCAAAACTGACTGATTTTCATATATGGTTTATACTGGCTCTGAAGACTTTAAATACATTTACTGGCAAGCTACTGTAGTAGACACATGGTGGGGGGGTGTCAGCTTTTAATTGTAACTGTCTTGCAGAGTGGTGTTGTTTTAATATCCTGTATAGATTTTTATGTAATACACTTACTTGCAGGCAGCCTGAAGCAAGAATCAATTCTGTGAAGGATTCTTCTTTTGTTAAAAGCCAATCTTGTTTTAATGATGCATGAAGAAATATTCGAGCATTGACATTTTTCTGTCAGGTTTCTTTTGAAAAATCAATTAAGATAATACTGCTTTGACCTAGTTATCTAGTTAATGCTTATTAGGAATGTAATATGATTTACTGTCAGCATAATAATTTTTGTATCTTATCCCATTAGCTTGTGCATATTTCAAAGTGTATTACACAATGGTCACTTCTTAAAATGTAATGTAGCAGAATACATTAATTAGATTGACTGGGATCATTAGACAGAAACTCTCCCATTGGCTCTTTGTATCAAATTTGTATATCATCCCTATCAAGTTAATTCATTGTTTACTTGTCTGAAAAGTGTCTCTGAGTAACTGTGATATACAAAAAGTCTTTTAACTGGACAAAACCTCTTTGTTTGATGCCTACCTCTTTGTTTTGCTTTGTTTTAATTTCTATCTCTTCCTGGGTTAAGCATGCTGTAAGCACCAAATAAAGAAATCTTGTGAGGTTTTTTGAAATTGAATAGGACATAAAAGAATGCAGGTAGTTACATGAGAGGACTGGCAGAAGAGCACCAAAAATCCAGTGAAGCACTCGATTTGGTAGGTGTTAAAAAATTAAAATGATTAGTCTTTTTTTTATTTTTTTTTATTTCACCTACTTAGTGTTAATGGAAAGGTCAATAAAAGAGTTGGCTTACTGTGGCATTAGTGAGGAACTATTGATTCCTACTCATTTAGTGGTCAATGTTAACCAAGAACCGAACTCTTTTAACCTTGTTAAGCAGAACAGAAATTAAATCTCCCCATCACTTTCAGAGCAGTGGTCTATCTTAGAACAATACTGCAGTTAGACATTTTTGCAAGTTTATTCCATCATACTAATGGTCCCTGTGAAGTCAAGAGAGCGAGAAGGAAGGATAACTGACCATTTTGTAGACCTCAGTGGAAGAAATACCTTCATGAGGCAAGAGCCAGTAATGATTTTTCTCATCTCATGAAAGGATCTAACTTTTCATCAAAAGTAAGCATTTATTTGTCAGGCAACTTTAAGTGAAGAACATTAATGATCTATATGCCGGCATTATAATAATTATGTGTTTTTCTGCTGGCAAAAATTCCCTTTTAATTTCATATGTTTTCTGAGTTTTAATTTGATTTTCCTAAAAACACTTGCTATAGTAATGAAAACAGTATCTATGTGAAGAAAAACAGAAAACAATAGATATTAATTTTCTTAAAACTGTCTGGTGTTCCAGACAGTAGATACATTCAAAGAAAAATATCCAACTGCTTATGAATACATATATTTCAGTCCCTGGGAGATGCTACAAAACAGTTAATCCAAAGGATAATTGTCTGGCCAAATATTATTAATACTGGAATGAAAACGGAATCATAAGGTGTACTTTATTTCTTTTCTTAAAGTAGAATAATAAAAAACAAGCAAACAACCAAAAACTCCCTCAAACCAAAACCAAAGCACCCCAGTCCAAAACTCACCTACATGCTTGGCCTTTTATTGATTTTCTGAATTTCATATTATTTCTCTACATTCTCTTTCCACTGAGTCAGAGTAGCAGAGGCCACCGTATTGCTGTCATACATCATTTGAAATGCACCACTGTAACATTCGCAATCTAACAAAAGCCACGATGTTGCATAGATTGACATGATGAGTATGTGCTGAAAGTTTTTAGAAGAATTTGATCTCCTTTCTTCAAACATTTATATAAAATAGAAGAGGATGCAAATGAAGAAATGCTTTCTCTGCAAGAGGAATTCCCTAATTTAACTTAGACTTGTATGTGCTTAAGGTAGTTGTAGATATCAACACAGCTTTTTTTCTACATGTCATTAGAAATTTCAACAGCCTGGAAGATTTCAGGCAGCTTAATATACATAATTTATCTTAAGTCTGTGAATATATTTCTGTGAACAAGACGGCATCTTGAAATCTGTAAGTAATGGTGATAATGCTAAGATGGGTCCTGACTTCCTTGGATAAATGTAGTGTATGCAAGAAATAAATAAAAAAATGAGAAATAAGTCAGGATACAGGATTTTAAGATTGGCATTATTTACAATCCACAAAGGGAGCAGGGAGAAAAGAACATCCTGATGCTATCAGTTATTCTTATCTGCATGTAAACTCTGATATTAGGATTCACTTTTGAGCACGTCACTTTTTAGCTCCTAATTAATTGCAATGACAGCACTGTGTGTGTCTGTTTATGGGAAAGATGCTGTTGTGGCTGAGGTTTTAATTATATTAAATATTAATCGTGGATTGAAATTGGAAACCTTAAATTATTGTTTAATGATCAGTGATCAAACGCATAATCAAGATAAAGAAAATTAGGATGGCAGACAGCAACATCACAATTTGAATTTTACATTATTAGTCTTCTGCCTAACTAGGCACTTTTCTTGAGTATCTGAACTGTTTTGCCTTTTAACTGTGCTTGCAGTTGCTATAGTGATGGCATAATTTTGTAATGGTCTAAAAATGACACTGGCATAGATACTGACAGATAGGAATTAATTCACTAACAAGTAATTATGTAGCGAAATGTTGACTGCCATGCAGAAGGTGCACTGTGACACATTTACTGTTTTTCAGGGATGGCAGTAACATTAGCGTTGGTCATTAGTGGTAGACATCTCCGTACAGTGTTGGATACAGACTTATATGCAGACCTATTTAGTTACCTGTGTGACAGCCTTGTTCAGGACACCAGAAACAGCTGTCCTAGCCTGTATGAGCCAAAATAATTAGGCCTGTCATCTTCTCGCTCTGATTTCCCCTTCAACCTGCTCCACAAAATGCAAATATTTTGCTTTCATTGTCACATTCACCTTGACATGGATATTGCTTTGGCGCATAACTGGATGAGATGACTCAGAATTTGCATTGTTCATTCTAATAAATTTGCTTCCCCTCTACCGCATGGCAGGACCCATCAGATAAAGTCTCCCAGAGTGTCATCAATCAGCATCGCTGACAGACGGCTTTTGCCTTCATTTGTTACATAGGAGAACATGCTTAATTATTTGTCCTGTAATTAGTTGGGAAAATGTCAGGAAATGTCAACTCTCTGTTCACTCTGGAAGGGCTCTGCTTGAAAGCCACAATGACTGAAGTGTCATTAATGCTGCCTAACAAGACGAGGATCAGCTGGGGAAAAGTGAAAGCTTCTAAAAAAGTAATCATGGTGAGTTAAGGAAAACTGCAAATCAGCACCAATAATAAGATGTGAATCCTATTAGCAAACACTTGTATTTTTCATCTGTTACTCCTCACAATAAAAATACCAGAGAAAAAAAAAAGTCAAGGAACAAATACAGTGGGCTCATATAATTTCTGTCACATATTCATTGGCATTTCCTTCACCGATCATGCTTAATACATTACTGTAGGTAGTATCTAATATTTAATTTTCAGATTTAAGACACATTTTTACATTCATGCAGCAGTATAATATGCACTGGATATGTGAAGGTAAATATTTTTACATTAAACAAGGAGTATAAGATTAAGTGAACCTGAAAATTTGTTTTCTGAATTTTAAGATGATAAGAAGAATAGCCATTAGCTTTAATTTTAGGAACAGAAGTAAAAATAAATGAGCATAATCTGTTTATCAAGTATTTACGGTTGCATGTAATAGGCAGCTAAACAGATTTCTTAAAATTACCTGGACTTCCAGGAATGATCGTATCTTCTTTCTGTGGTGGAATACAGGGACAACCTCCTGTATTTCATATTTAAAAAAAAAAAAAAGAGAGAGAAAGGTAATATCAGTGAGACTAAATAACTATAGTGCTTTCCCCTTATCTGTATTTTGGAAAAGGAGAAGCATTTGGTTTAATTTTGCAGTGAAAGCTTATAGAGTTACAGAATTGAAAGAGACTAAGATTAGAGAAATTATGTAGCTAAAAACTGTTTTCATGTTTACTAGGACCATTTGATATTTTAATAATTATTTGTAATCAGCATGTGTTTTCTGTTTTCATATTTCCTATATGAAATCACATGGTATACATTTTTAATGCCTCATCTTCTTCCTTTTTTTCCTTACATTATTAAGAAAGGGTATAATCATGTGGGAATACTTTCTTACTTAATTACTTGCATTATTTCATCCCTTGTTACGATTAAGCAAATTATTGCTTGGTCTCTTCAGAAAGGATAATTAAGATACTGTTCTGGTGTTTTACAATTTACTTGTTGTCACAGGTATGGTTTAGCTAATTATGAAATGGTTAAAAATTTATTCTGGAAAGAATATTACAAGTGCACCATGTGGGCAAATTGCTTCCAAGGCTAATTCAATTATAGATGCACTGTACCTATCAAGTCGGTATGATATTTGTCTTGGAAGGTAGGGAGCATGGGACTGTAATCTCAAGTTTATTAGTATAGTGCCTGTTTTTGTATACTAGATTTTGGAAAAAGTCAACATGGTGTCTGAGAGAGAAGGAAGAGCAGAAAGAAACATTCTCATTAATTCTTTTCTTAAAAAAAAAAATCATAACAGATGAATGCAGCAGAGCAAACGGAGTCTGCAGCATGAACCATATAAAATCTAGATGCTGCTCATTCCTGATATTCTGATTCCAGTCAGAATAAAAATGCCAATAAAATTATTCTGACAAGCTGCTCTCTCAGCCTTGAGTGGACTTCCATCTTCATCCTCTAAACCAACTCACAATTCAAAATAATAAGGCACTATTACCAGTTTTCCTGGGGAAAACCCCTCAGGATTGACAGGTTATGAAGACTTAGTAACCCTTTTATCCTATAAGAAAGATGGTCTGTTCAAACAAGGGTGCTACTGTGCTTTCAAAAGTAGAGGGGGTGGCCACAATTGGAAAGATTGGAAAATGCTTCATAATCAACCAAATAGAATAAAAAGGTGCTATTATTTCATGTATTAGCACACTGTTTTTGGAAGAACTGCTTGCATTTAATGCAGGACACAGAAAGGATTTTTAAATATCTTAATGTATTCATCTTTTTGCATTCCTAGTGTTAAGTCGTAGATGCAAAAGAAAGGGCTAGGGCAACCCCAGCTATGATTATACCTGCTGTGCATATGTGCTATTAACAGACGCCTTCTTGTAGTAATTTACTTTGAGGTCAGTCTTGACACTTTCCTCTCTAAAATGTGAAGTAGCCTGCTACTGCTATAGTGAGCTTTTAATAATTGATTGGGAGGGTTTGGGTTTGTTTTCTAAAGAAAGTTTGTAGCTGAATGCTATAAATGGCTGGTGTTTCAAAAGGAGGTGCCATCACAGTGGCCTAGAATAAAGCTTACTTTAATTTAAGGTCACAATTACTGCAGACTAAATTTATAAGACACAGTACAGTGCTGATAATATAGTGAGAAGAACATGTGCCCTGACAATTATGATCATTCTTTTGAATCAAGTCTAACTTACCT